>OX253998.1:3000000-3285000 GCA_946000715.1 Vitis cinerea var. helleri x Vitis riparia
GCAACGACTGTGACAGCATTTTAGCCCTTTGTTCTTCAGTCAAAGGGCCCATTCTTATTTCATGGCTGAAGCAACGCCTAATAGTTGGTGGTAGACCTTCAGAACTGTCAGCAGCTGCCACTAACAACACCTGATGCCTTTTTATCTTTTCAGCATCCTTCAACTGCTGCATTAGCAATGTGTAAGAGCAGGTATTCTTAAATATTTTGATGACTTATGAATATTTTTCTGTAAAATAATTGACAAGCAAAATTCTCAAAATAAATTTTGACACATTCATCTCACCCAAGACTCAGTTATACAAGTCCAGGCAATGGTAATTTTGGTACATGATTGCCAAGGATTTAAGGAACACCATGTCTCTAAATAGAACTGAATGATGAGTTTCAAGATTGAGGTGTTTTTCAGTCAACTTTAACTTGGATTCATCTCTTGAGATCTAGTCAAACTAAATTTAGATGGCTTATCTTTCAGAAGTCTAGGTCTATCAAGCATATTTGGCCTTCTGAGAGTTCATAACAGCCAATTTTTTCTTCATATTTCAAACCTTTTGGGATGGAAATGCTTTCAGAGAAAAGAAAAGTGCTCCAGTTGACATCTACTACTTAGTAGTTTGGACAGCTAATTAGGGCCCCAGATAAGTGAATTCAGAACAGGTTTTGCTCCCAGGAGTGTTAATGGAGCTAACACTCTTCAGCCTGAAGCTTTTTCTTATTTTTCTGGTTTCCTCTTTGCTTCTATTTTTAAGTTTTCTTCCTTTCCTTGTCCTATTTATCCCAGAAGGATCTCCCTTCCTCATTTCTAATATTTATCAGAAGAAATAGAATTTATGGGGAGGAACAAGAGAAAGAAGAATAGAACAAAGATGGGAAACTTGTGCAATCTTATCAATCAAGTCATAATTGAAGTATTTCGAACTGAAACGAAAACGCAATTACAATACAAGAATCAGTCTAGAGAGCTAATAGAAGTAGAATGCCACAAAAAAATAACTGCAACTTACAAAATCACTAGTTAATTTTTTTTCAGAATAAATGTCTTCATCTTCAATTACTGGCTCAGTGAATTTCCTAATAACAGATGCAACTTCAGATGCTATGCCAACTTGATCATTTGAAGAACCTTCTTGAGTTCGGAACACATCAAAATGGCGAAGAAGAAGTATTGTCGGTGAGTACCTATTATGAGATTAACACATGAGGAATAGGAAGCAGCAGCAATAACATGGACAGCCTAATTAAATACATTAAATCAATAGCCATATATAAAATACTATCATCCTAACTGGACTAAAAGAAATAATAGGGGTTCACATCCATACTTGGATTAAGGTTTAACATATAACTATGACAATATTAAAGGATGTGAGATTACCTACTTATCAAAAAAGAAAAATGATTTGAGATTACCCAATATTTGATCTTCTTCTTCCTTATTTTTTTTTTGGTAATCACGAATTTTCATCATTTTATTAAAGGATACCCATTCAGAAGAATCAGAAAATGGGAGGTGAAAAATTTTCAATCTATATGTTACAATAACTAAGACACGATTTGAAAATCCTTTAAAAGAACTAGCAGTGCAAAAAAAATAAAAAATGGAAAATTGATAATGCTGCAAAATTCATCCACTGATGGGATCTTGCAGAATTATCTAATCTAAAATGAACTATGGATAAAAAGTGTAATAAAATAACAGACACAATCAGTGACAGCTGATTGTTCAGACATCAAAGAAACAGAAATTGTGAAGAATCCAAGGAAAAACCGGGGGATTCCTAAGTTAAATTGTTAGGAGAAACAAAATGGATATAAGGACATTACCCTGACTTCATTCTGTGGGGGAAAAATAATGAAGAAAGCAATAGGTCCAAATACAATTCTAATTAGTAAAAAAGTAATTATTAGAATTTTACAAATAGCAACAAGAGAAGGAAGGGATGAATGGAGAATTCTTCAAAAAAAAACAAAAATGAAAAATGTAATGCTACTGTTTTTTTTGAAATGGGGTTTCTTTTTCTGTTCCTTGGAAGAGATGGTGGGGAAGGAAGGGAAAGGCCCAAGGATGAATGGGTCAAAGGGGTATCAGGTGAGAAATGGATGCAAAATGCAGGAGGCATCGTCTCTAAAAATGAAGATATATTGCCATCCTTGGGTATATGAGCATCTTTCTAACACGAGGTATTACAAAGATCTAAAATATTCGGGAGAAATAGAACTCTTGTGTTCATAGCATGACTAAATAGCATGAGAGAGTATGATAAGACAAAGAATCCTGAAACAATTTACAAGGACCATACTCAACAGGTTCAACTGCTTCACCTGTGAGCTGTATTGAAAACTTGAGCTAGTGCAACAGACGTCTTTCTTTCAGCTGATGACATCAGATTATGACAGCTGTATTCCACAATATGCAGACCCAACCTTTGAGCAACATGCCTAATAACAGTCCTCTTCCCAGCTCCTGCAACAACTATTTGATCAGCACTTACCAACAAACAGAACACTCCATGACAGTACACATATTTTTGTGTAAAACAACTTATATTTGCATCTACATGTTTATGCATCTATATAGAGGAATATAACCACTGCACTTGATTTTGAATTTCAATTTTGTAATAGTTGAACAAGCAGGGAAATAAATATAACACATAATTTTAACTGTTCTAATTGATGCTACCATATCTTAATAGCCCATTAGACAATCACATTGTTATTCCAACCATTTAGCCCTGTTACATGTTAGAGGCATCTAACCAGTGCAAATGACAACTAGTAATAATTGCTAGGGCTATCACAATTATGGTGACAATTAACAAAAGGAAATAATAAATCAGCAACAACACACCTGCCAAACCGTATAAAAGAACAGTGACTCTGAGTTTTGAAGCAAGTGTTGATGGACATACAAGTGGTGCAAGTATGGAGGCCAACGTCTTTACTGTATCCCCTTGCAAAGGCGTAAAACCTTTTGATCCTCCAATCAACAAATCAGGTGGAACAGCTGATGGAACACTTCCTCCAAGCACAAGGGCAGTTTGAGTGCAATTGACTCGAAGAACTGGTTCATCTGCTGGTTCCATAGCCACAACCTGAGGACATGAACAGCCAGTTGTAGAGGACATGAACAGCCAGTTGTAGAAGACATGAACAGCCAATGTAGAACATGTTTGTGTAATGACATTCCTTGAGCATAGGAGAACATTTGGGGAAAAAGGGCGATATTTACCTTGAAATGGATTATGTCATCACTAGCATTTTGCATCCTTTGGCTGCAAGGAATGCACATAACTGATCTGCAATTCCATTTTATACCGACACTGAAAAGATCACCTCTGGCTAGATACCTATCTACTTTAAAGTAATTATGCAAAGCCAAATCAATCATCTCCTGACGATCTTCAGCTTCAATAGATGAATTCCCTTGCAAGGATTCAAGGGTACCACATTCTGGAATCTTCACAAAAGAAGCCCTCAAGTGTGAGGCAAATCTAGGCAAACGAGCACTCTGTTCCAAGCTTAAACTAATGGGAGAAGCCTCACTCCCTCTTCCACATGTCTCCTCATCTGCTTTAGCTTCAAACAAAGATGCTAAAGTCTCTTTCCCTTGGTGTACAAGAGATTTCAAGCATGATATGTGCAAGTCAAGGTTAAATGCAAGGAGAGGAGATAGGTATGCGACTTCCCCATTCAGAAGCACACTGTCGTTTTGAGGATATTTAAGTGAAGGAAAAATAAGCATTGTATGGGGAGAATGAGAAAGTGGTAGTTTAGAGTCAGATGAGTGTCCATGGGCGCGAGGAGAATCTAGAACAACAACATGGGCAATTCTCCATACATTTGTCTCAACATTTCTGACAAGCACCTTGTACATTAGAAGAGGAAAACAGGAAACAAATTATGATGACATCAATTTTTGGATTGTGTTATTAGAATAGATTGCATACTAAGGTGAAATAAAGGGAAAAAATCAAAAGGAAAATTAACAAGTTAGTATGCTTTGACACCTTAGAATCATAAAGACAAGCACCTGAGTTCCAATTCTACATACATCATGTATGAAGAATAAAAATGATAGTTACAACAAGATAATATTTCAGAGGCTTACACCATTGAAAGTGGTTTGTAACTATTCTCTCACTAAAAGTCCTCTATTTTTACTAGTCCAATTTCACTGAGCTTATAGCCTATATTGACCTACAATTTTGTTACTCAAATACTATTTTCCAAAATGAACATACCTCAATCGACAATTTTGTAAGTTGGGTGTTCTCCATAGCACAGTGAACAGTTATGAGGCAACTAGAGTTGAAAGATAGGAAGACAGATGAAAACTTAATAGTGAATCTTATTTAATGTCCAAATATTGAAATATTGTAACAAAAAAAGGGTAGCCTTTTTTCAAATATTGATGCTCTACTGTTATCACGCTCCGTCGATTCCCTATTGCCCCGTTTGGTTGCTGAGAAAATGCTGGAAATGAAAAGAAACCAAAATCCTGAACCCCGGACATTCCATATTAAAGCCTAATATTACCACACATTTAGCTGAGTAGAGTCTTCCATTATCTCAAAGAACAAAACAAAATATAATTTTTGGTTTCCTTTTCTCACTTTTTATTTCCCTCGGTTTTTTCAGTAACCAAACGGCAATAATTTCCCGCCATAGTAAAAATTTACCGGTGAGCCAGATGTTACGGAGAGCCTCTTGAGAGCAGACGTTGGGAGGCCAACCAAAGCAGAATCGTCGAGCAAAGCCAGCTTTGGGTCCGAACTGACCGATTTTTCATCCGATAATCGGAGAATTCCCACCGGTAAGTGCAGAGTCGGCGACGATTCATTGGCGGACAACTCGTTTCCAGCGACTCCATCTCTCTTATTGAGTCTCGCGCTGTTCCGTAGGGAATCGAGGAGGATTTTGGTTGAAGAGAGCACGAGAGGCTTCCTTCTCTGCACCATTGAAGCTCAGTTCAAATCAGAAATCAAACCAAGCCCTATGGCCCCTATCTTGAAAGCTGTGAATTGCTCAAATCGATGTGAGGGGGGTATTTCTGGAATGATGGTCTGATATTTCACGCTATGGGCAACGGTGTTTTGACATAAGCAGGCAAAACGACACCGTCTCTCATACATTATCACCTCTTTTGAGATTTTAATGAATTGATTAAAATTTTAAATTTATAAATACGTTATTTTAAAATGCTTTTTAGTTTGAGTTTTTTTTAATTAATTAAATTAATGAATTTTAATCATAATATATTTATAATATAATATGTATATCAAAATTTTAATTCTATACTTGTTTTAGTTATAAAATATTTTAAAATTTTAAAATAGAATATATCAAATTTTAATTAATTAGTTTAATTGATCTATATTAAGGTGTGATATGGTACAACTTTAAATAATATTAATATAATAGTAAATATAATAGAATATGTATAATTAAAAAATATTTTTAATTTTTTAGAAATCTTAAATATATAAATTAATAAAACTATTTATTAATTTTATATATTTAAAAATTATAAAAATAAAATACTTTATTTTATTATAAGTATTGTATAATAAAAAAAAATTAAATAACCAACTAATTAAAATTATATAATCAAATTAATTAAGATTTAAAAAACTTAAAACTTAAAAGTTAAAGCAACTAAAAAGTATTTTAAAATAACATATTTATAAATTATAAATTTTAAATAGGTTAAACTAGTTACAATTATGTTAATAGGTTAAACAAGTTAAAACAATGTCAATATGTTTAACAGGTTAAAATCATGTTAATAGGTTTAATGAGTTAGAAACTTAGAATCGTGTTAATGAGTTTATCTGTGTTAATTTATATACATGTCAACTTAACATATTTATTATATATATCGTACTATATTAGCCATGTTATGAATTGAGTCGTGTTTATGTCCCGTCATTCCGATGCAATTATTAAATAGTCTTATTTAGGTTGAATTAAGACATTCTAAAGGGTGCTAGAAATGCCACTTAATGCAAATGAGTAGTGTGACCTCGCATTTCGACTCATGTGTTTCCCATTTAATGGCGAGCTCGACTGTTATTTTATTTGAAAAATGATTTTTATTGATTAAGAAAAATGACTTGGAGTCACCACTTGTTTTTGTTTTATTTTTAAAGGATAAACAAAATAAGAAAGAAAAACCCTAAGTGTGACTCCTTATTTTGGAAAAGGTGGTCTATGAAAAACCAAATCGGGTTCGGGGGTCAGGTTACTTATCGGAAAGGTATGGTAAAGACTGTAACACCCTTCTAAGTCCCTAGAAATGGGTCTCTATTAATAAAATGAAGCAATCATGACGTCTAATAAGGAAAACAATGAATACCTGAATCGAAAATCACAACAAAATATCTGAATGAATATGAGAGGCGAGGAACGTACCTGAGTGATGAACTGATTTACTTAAAGGAAAACAAATGTTAACAAACAATCACAAAATAATCACATGCACGTATTAGAATGGAATAAATCAAGCATGTATAGCAATCAATCAATCAATCAATCAATCATAAGGAAATCACATATGTTGGGCCTCCACCAAAACCCGTTTTTTTTAGTGAATTAATTTTGTAAATTCTATAATTAAAAATTATGAAAATAAATTCACACTTATTTTAAAACATTTTAAAAATCAAAGAAAATTTGAAAGTGTCTTGCCAGAAAGAAAATTGCAGCGAATTTTTTATTGAAAAGATGGAAAATGCTTAAAATCAAGGGAAAATAATAATAAAAAAAAAATAAAAAAATAAAAAAATAAAAAAATAAAAAAATAAAATAAAAAATAAAAATAAGAATAATGCATGTCTAGTGGAAAATGGTAGGAATTGATTTATTTAAAATTGGATTTATTTAAAATCAAGAAAGAAAAATTAAAGAATTAAAATCATTTGAAAGCAACTTTTTTTTTTTGAAAGTTTGTTTTTTAAAGGCATGCATGAAAATAAAGGGTTGAGGCACGTGGGTTTTAAGAGTGGCCCACCAAAGGTGGCCATGCAGGCCATGCTAGAGAGAGAATGGGTCTCGGGGTTCTTTAGTGGGGTGGTTCTCAACACTTTATCAAGAACTACACCAATGAGAATAGTAAGGTAAGACCAAGGACCCTCATGCGCCTATAATCCAATTCTTCATTTTCACTGTTGATGGAGTTTCACTTTCTCCCCTCTGAAATCCTCCATATTTTGATATTTTTCAAGAGAACAACATTTCTCATCTGCATCATCATTTCCCACATCCTGCCATTTCCACGTTTGTTGAGGGTGTTATGTTGCTGGAAGCATAGAACGGATTTCGGGTACCACTTGCCAACTCAAAAGGATTAGAGACAAGTTGCCTCATATGATAAGTCCTGTTCTGATTTGCTCTTCCTGCAATTGTATCTTCATATAGGCTATCCAGTGTCAATTTGTCCATCCCATCAACCAATTTACTCTCAGAAATTGCAGCTCCACTAGAGCTTGGAGATATCCCGGAGGTTGGTCTGTATCATACTAATTGATCCCATTGTCAACCGCATCAACTGCCTGCATGAAGCTTTTATAGACAGCCAAAAATAACCGATGCATGTTTGGATGTCCTTGATCAAGATGAAGTTCCTTAGCTACTGTCTCCATTCCAAAGTGCTTGTACACAATGCTGACAATACTGAGCTTGGTAGAGAACCCGTGTCCAAAAACCTCACCAAACCCTTTCATTGTGTTCAATCCAGTCCCTTCAACGGCGCCAGCTTATGTGAGTTGATACATGCAGGATATAGTGCATGTGACACGGCTAATTCCATATTCCACTTGAGGATTCCCCAGACCGTGATCCAACATCTTCAATACATGGGTCGGAATGAAGAGCTTTTGTTGAGCCTTGAATTTGGAATTCCCTTGATTTGAACTGGTTCAATAAAACTGGGCAGAATTCATCACAGATCTTCAGGAACTTAATCACCCGAGATAACATCTTCTAGCTAGTTCTCAAACTTGGTGACATGTTGTTCTAAACAATGAATTGTATCGATGTACAATTTGCTGCCCATAGTGACTCTTGTGTTTGGAATCGGACCAACATCCAAAGTAATATGCTCAGAAGTGTGGGCCCATAACTCAGTGCCACTCTAAGAACAGTTTTCCAGGTCGTTTGCTTGGCGCGAGTACCATCATTAATATTTTTGCTTGGCTCAGATGACTTCACACCTTTGCGGCTACCATGTTTCTCTCTAGGTCCTCGTCTTTAAGGGATGAGATTTGGAAAGCTTGGAGTTGTTCTTCCACACAGGGCACACCCAGATCCATTTCCGCTTCATTGGGCATCTTAGCTTGATTTCGATAAAAACAGTGGAGGCAAAACCCGAACCCCTTCTTTAACTTCTCGATGTTTGATTGAAATGAAACAGTAAACACTTGCACACGCTGAGATGCTTCGGGTCCTTATTTTCTCTGTTACCTTTGATCCATGGGTTTCACTGAATTTCAGGTCTTCAAAAGCAGATTCTCAGACTATAGATGAGCGAAGAGGGCTCTAAGACGGAGGAACAAGATTGATGTGAAACCGGTCGTTAAAGGTGGGTATGGAAAGTATGGGTTATGATAGACAGTGGAGACATGAACATGTGATGGGCATGAGAAGAGTGAAGGATTAGTGGTATGCATGGGTATGGAAGTTTACAAAATGAGGAAGGAGATAAATAAGAGAAATGGGTATAGATGAGGACCATGCATACATGAGAATTGATGGAATGGGTATGGGAATGAGTATGAAGACAGTGGGTTTTATAGAGGTGATGACATGCGTGGGATAAGAGAAAATGGGCATGCATGGATGTAGAATAGGTTGACTGTGGAGAGTATGGTGTAGGGAATGAGCAGAAAGTGATAGGTATGACGATAGCTTCAACGAATATGAATATTTGGAGGATGGTAAGCTGGTCATGACGTCTCAGGAGGGAGTGGTCTAGTATGGGATTCAAGTTTGATGGAATGGATTTTGGGGTGGAGGTTTCCGAAAGTTTGTGGCCGTGCATGGCCATGCATAGGTGGAGAAGTGGGTATCGTCATGATTTGTTACAAGCAAATTGGTAGTACCCATATTTTTTCTTGTCTGGCGAATAAGGAGATTGCATCCTTGGACATTGACATCATTGGCCACAACCATTCCGCCCGGTGATGTTCCTGGTTAGACTGATTGGTGTACAATCTCAAGCAACTGGGATGTTTTTGATTTTATTTTTCTTGCTTAGAGGACTCGTGAAACCTCTCAAGGGTTTGGTTCTTCCTCATTCTCATGGCATTCCAATCTACTTATGCGGATGCTGCCATTTGATGCCATGGTATCTTAAACACGAGTGGAATCCAGCTGGCGATCTTTGACATGATCAATACGACAGCTTGCTTGTGTCTTTGGCGCAGCACCATTGGAAGCCTCACCCACCGTGATTAGATGAGCATAAAATCCAGACAATCACCACAGTGAATATAACAACAAAACGGTCAAATCTCGATTAACCAAAACGACAACGCTTCCCGCTTAATCACCAACCCCAGTTGAAATGCCAACGTTACCTTCCGTCCATACTGGGCAGAAATCATACACAAGCTCTTCAATATCGTGAAGAGCTTAGATGCAGTGAACATGAAAAAGAGCTTAAAAATATCTTATGGAGTGAGACGATTATCAAATCTTATGCAAATCACAAGAGGATGATGTCTTTCAGCTGCAAATTCTTCAGGGAAGACAAAAATCAAGTCTCTAAGGGATCCATCATTCCCTTCATGCTTCTGGAGATGAGCCATTGGAAGCTTGGGATACATTTTCTATCATGGCTGCAGGTGTTCTCTAGTGATCCTTGGTGTTCAGATTCAGAATGGCTCCCCTGGACATTGCCCTTCAAACCGATGACCAATCAAATACTCAGTAATGGAGTCATTTAATAAGATAACCCACTGAACACCTCTTCTACCTATAACTGAGTCATCAACAAATTCTAAACGGTGTCACTGAACCAACTGAGCCTCCCTTGAACCTCACAATAGAATCTCATCACCCAGATGCAGTCTCTTCCAACCATATTAGATCTCTATAGGAATGGGCGGCCAAACCAGGATCTACCTTCTCACAGCCATTGCATTGAGTAAGGCCCAGGAACAAATATGGGCCACAACAAAGAAGAATCCATAGCAAATAAAACACCAAAGAAAACGAGTAAAATGATCTTCAGAGGCTTCACTTCATGAGTTGTCAGTGAGCCATCTGATTAGGTGAGAAAAACCATCTCCAATGCAACTATGAGCATTTTCATAATATAGGCAAGGCATATTAAGATCAACAACATCAAACATGAGTCCAGGATTATATCTCAACAAATAATAAGTGGCCTTCATTATCCACCCCAAGCAAACCAACAACCACTCAAACATCAATAGGAAACGTAGAGGAGTAATGAGAATCCCAAATCAAACAATAAGTTAGTTGCATTCATACCTAAGAGAACCTTTTCCAGTAAGGCTTTGTTCAGCTGTAAACGTCCCCAGATCCTCCTCTAAAACGAACGAAACTAATGAAGCAACAGGTTCTCCTCTACTCTCTAAACACACAACTCTCTCTCTCTCACTTTCATCTGGTATTCTCCCCCTAGCAAGCTTCACTCCTTGATTTTTCTCAAGCTTAACTCTGTTCATGAAAAATCTCTGTATCCTCTCCCTCTGGCTTGCCCCTCAAGCCAAAGAATCCTCTAAAAAAAAATATCTCTTTTTTCTTCAATAGCTCCTGCAGAGCCTCCTTGAAAAACCTCTCTCAGCAGGCCCCCCTCTAAGCTCTCGGAATCTCCTCAAATATCTCTAGGCAGCACTCCCAAAAGCACCACCTCCTCCCACCTGCAGCTGGCCTGCTACAGGTAACAGAATACGCTCCTCTACAACAGCTTCTGCAGATTCCCCTCATTTTTCAGGCGTCTCATCCTCATTGGCTTATTCAATAGCACTAACTGAATCCATAGCAGCCTCTTTTGAGACAACATGTGGCTCTTGAAAGAGCCCTCCACTTGGCAAAGAAAATGGCATGCAGAAAAAAAAGGAGAACCAGCCCCAAATGGGGGTCTACAAGTAGTCATACGAAGAAGATGATGCATAAGGGCAAGATGATGGTCACCGGCAAATTCCATCATATCCGATGTTGTCATAAGGGAATTGAGGAATAACCTAAAAAAGAACGATTGTTGATCCATTTAACAACCATGTGGAAACGAATGGGAGACAGAAGTAAACCATATAAGTTATATTACGATATCAACTTCTTATAAGGGAATAAGTTGTTAGGGAACCTCAAATCAATAAAAGAACACAAATTAAAGACTTAGCTAATTAAAATGTCTCAATTTAGATAAGGGAAGATGGCTAATTGACAAGGGTCATCAAGGTATTGCATGCAATAGGATAATACCTAGGACTTAAAGTTGAGGTCAAATATGACCTCTTCATTTTTCTTCCTTTGTTTTTTTTGGGTGAAGGGCTTTCTCTATTTTATTTGGAATAGTAGCCTTTGAGGACTACTATTTGCTAAAGACCTTATCTAATTTATTTGAAAGGAATTGTGACTTTGTGAACACCAAAATAACTAACACCTTACATTAAGATCTTCTTGGAAAATAATTCATACCTTAATGGAACTCTCAAGAAAGTAAAGTGTAGATCCTATTCATGTCCCTTATTTGCAAGGGACATTTACTCCTTTTTATTGGCTCTTAAATTGTTAGAGGAGGCTCCTTAGATCCGCTTCTCTTCCTGTTGTACATTTGTATCTCGGTGCCTAGGCTTGAGCCAATGTGGCGCCCGAGATTTTTGGCTCTGGTGCCAAAGCGACCTAGAGTGGCCTCCCCAGGATTTGAACTCAAGACTAAGGTCTTTTTGGTTGCCCTCCTGGTACCATTTGGGCTAGGCTTGAGCCAATGCGGCGCCCAAGATTTTTGGCTCTGGTGCCAAAGCGACCCAGAGTGGCCTCCCCAGGATTCGAACTTAAGACTAAGGTCTTTTTGGTTGCCCTCCTAGTACCATCTGGGCTAGGCTTGAGCCAATGCGGTGCCAAAGCGACCCAGAGTGGCCTCCCTAGGATTCGAACTCAAGACTAAGGTCTTTTTGGTTGCCCTCTTGGTACCATCTGGGCTATTGTCTGGACAATCTGTCCGGACGTCTTTTGCAGGTTGGTTGAGGCAAGAATCATTTTCGGTTGAAAGGGAGTGTTCATCAGGCTACTGTGAGGATCCCAGTGACGCCAGGCTTCAACATTAGCACCGTCTGTGGGAACGAGCAGGAATTTCTTCTGGGTGGCTGTGGTTGGTAAGGGTCCTACTATGTCCATCCCCCATTGTGCAAAAGGCCAGGGGCTGGAAATAAGCTTCAATGTTTCAGATGGCGTGTGCGGTACGGGAGCATGCCTTTGGCATTTGTCACACTTCTTGACATAAGCCGTCGCGTCTTTCTTCATGGTGGGCCAATAGTAGCCCTATGAGTGTGCCCGATGCGCCAAAGATCGTCCTCTAGAGTGATTGTCGCATACACCCTCATGTAACTCAGCTAATACATATCGGGCTTCCGAGCGGTCTAGGCACTTAAGATAGGGGTCTGTGAAGGATCGCTTGTAAAGGTGCCCCCCTATTAGGGTGAAATGGACATCTTGTACCCGGATTTTATGTGCCTGCTTGGGTTCATCAGGTAGAGAGCCTGTCCGGAGGTACCCTACTATGACTTCTGTCTACTCCTGGCCCTCTTCTTAGCTTTCCTCAATAGTATTGCAAGTGGATGCTTCTATGATGGAGGGATCGATCTACACATATATGGGCAATAACATTCCTGCCAGGGTGTCGGCACGTACGTTATCAGCTAGCGAGATTTTTTCGATGGTCCATTCGTCCAACCACTGTAGGATGTCTCTTATTTTCGTTAGATATCGCGCCATGCGCTCGTCCTTAGCCCCGTATTCTTCCTGCACGTGTCTTACCACGAGTTGAGAATCGCTGTAGACTCGAAGCTTGGAGACAGATAACGCGAGGGTGAGATCTAGCTCGGACAGGATGGCTTCGTACTCTGCTTTATTGTTTGATGCGGGGAACCCCAGTCGGATAGCTTGCTCCAGTTGTTCCCCCGTTGGGGATTGCAGCAAAAGCCCTACTCCGGATCCTAATGATCGAGAGGCTCCGTCAACCCGCAAGGTCCACCACTCTTCTTTGTGTGGTTTCTCGTCTTGAGCAGGTTTTTGGGCGAATTCTACCACAAAGTCAGCCATTACCTAGCATTTCATAGATAATCTCGGTTGGTATTCAATTCCATACTCACTTAATTCTATGGCCCATTGGAGCATTCTTCCGGACAGATCCGGCTTGTGCAGGATGTTACGAAGGGGCTGGTCGGTAAGTATGACTACCGGGTGAGCTTGGAAGTAGGGGCAGAGTTTCTGGGCGGCACTTCGAAGGGTTAAGGTTGTTTGCTCTATCTTTGAATACCTTGTTTCTGCATCGGCCAATGCTCTGCTGACATAATAAATAGGTTTCTACTCCCTATGCGTGGGGCAGCGAAACAAAACAAAACTAACTGCCCAATCTAACACAGCCAAATACATATACAATTTTTCTCTAGGGAGGGGGCTGCTCAGGATGGATGGTTGCGTGAGGTAGTGTTTGATTTTTTCGAAAGTGCTTTGGCAGGTGTCCGTCCATCCAGTTGTACCGGCCTTTCGTAACACTAAGAAGAAGGGTCACAATTCGTTAGTGAATTAGGTTATGAAGCGTCCCAATGCGACGAGTTTGCTTGTGAGGCGCTGCAATTCATTTTTGCTCATGGGGGGCGGTGTTTCCATGACCGCCTTAACTTGATCAGGGCTGGCTTCTATCCTTCTTTGACTGACCATGAACCCCAAGAATTTCCCGGCACTTACGCCGAAAGCGCATTTGGATGGATTCAGCTTCATGTCGTACCTCCTTAGTAGGTGGAAGACTTCTTGTAAGTGGAGCGCATGCTCTTCTCGGGTTTTACTTTTAACCATTATATCATCGATATATACCTCCACTGTGCGGCCAAGTAAGGGTTTGAAGATCTTTGTCATCAATCTTTGATAGGTGGCGCCGACATTTTTTAGTTCGAATGGCATGACTTTATAACAGTAAAGCCCATGTGGAGTTATGAAGGCTGTCTTTTCTTCGTCGATAGGGGCCATGGGGATTTGGTAGTATCCGGAGAAGACATCTAGGAAGGAGAGCATTCCTTGCCCAGCAGTGGAGTCCACGATTTGATCTATCCACGGCAGAGGGAAACTGTCTTTTGGGCATGCATTGTTGAGGTTGGTATAATCGATGCATACTCGCCATTTCCCTTCCTTTTTGGGGACCACCACTACATTTGCCAGCCAGTCCGGATACTCCACTTCTCTAATGAATTCGGTTTCCAACAATTTGTCAACCTCGTCTCGGATAATTCTTTGCCTATCCGGGTGAAACCGCCTAACCTTTTGCCGGACAGGTCTTGATGAAGGCAAGATGTTAAGCCTATGTGAGGCGACCGAAGGGTTGATTCTCGTCATGTCAGAATGTGCCCATGCAAAGACGTCATGGCTTCGCCGGAGGGTATCTTGGATATTCTGGGCCTCTTCAGGTGTCAAGAGGGAGCTGATATGTGTGAGATGAGTGTTTTTCTCCGAGATCTAGATTGCCTATAAGGGATCTGCCGCTAGGGGATCTTTGTCCAGCGGATTCAGTAATTGCTATTGGTCAGACACATTGGTGGATTCAGAGAGGGGCTCGCCATCTTTGTTGAATTCGACTTCTCGCGCTATCTGATAGCACTAGCGAGTGGCCAGTTGGCTGCCGTATAGATCGATTTATCCATCCTCAGTGAGAAAGCTTACCATTTGATGGTACGTGGAAGGGATGACCTTCATGTAGTGCAGCCACGTACGTCCCAGGATGGCATTGAAGGGGGACAAATCTTCTATCACTGAAAATTGTACGTTAAGAGTGACTGGGCCTGCTTGGACCGGCAGTACAATGTCTCCAAAGGAGGTGGTTGCCACTCCATTAAATCCCGACAAGATCCGCTCGGGGTTTTCTAAGCCGGATAGCTCGAGTCCCATCTGATTGATTACTGACGCTTGTAAGAGATTGACCGAGCTGCCTGGGTCGATCAGGATCTGTCTCATATCAAAGTCTCCCATCCCCAAGAATAGGATGAGGGCGTCACGGTGTGGTTGTAATATTCATGTGGGATCTACTGGGGGAAAAACGATTGTCCCATCCATCGGGCGGGAGCTCCCGCCAGTTAACCCGGGCCGAATGGAATTGATGCGCTCTCGTACCGATGCTGCTTGCAGCAACCTCTGCTTCTTTTGTTTGGAGTTGTACTCCTCATCCAGTGGTCCTCCGTGGATGTAGTTGATAACGGCTTTGGGGGCAATTGGGGCCCTAGAGGTCCCAAAGTCGCGGTTTCAGGGAGTATCTCTAACCCTGACCTCTGAGCGGAGGTATTGCTTCAAATGTCCCGCATTTATGAGCCTTTCCACCAAATAATGGAGGCTCCTGCATCGCTCCGTAGTATGACCATGCTCTTTGTGGTAAGCACACTTTTTGCTATGATCTCTCTTGGCTGGGTCCATTCTGATGGTCCGGGCCACCTGAAGTCGGACAGATCTTGGATCATAGGAAAGAGTTTCTCATATGACACAGTAAGGGGTGTGAGTGGTGGCAATTCTGGGCGACTTTGCTCCTTCTGCCTTCGACCAGACAACCTTGGCTGGTCCGAGGGTCTGGAGCTTCTTTCCGTGTCGCTTCTAGATGTTTGCCTGACGACTAAAATTGGCTGGGTGGCTGCTCGCACATCATCTTCTAGCATCGAGTATTTGCTTGCGCGCCGGAACAAGTCATCCATGGTCGTGGGAGACTTTTTAGCGAGCGATTCAAAGAATAGAGTGCCTGGGCATATGCTTCGTTTGAGGATTTGGAAGACAACATCCATGCTGTAGGCCTCTACTTGTAACACAACCTGACCAAACCGCTTCACGAATTCTCTTAAGGACTCATTCTCCTGCATTTTTATGTTTTGCAGGGTGCTGATGTTCTGTTTATGCCGGGCGAAGCACAGATATTGCCCCACAAAGGCTTCCGATAGGTCCCAGAAGTTATCAACAGAGTTGGAGGGTAGTCGGTGAAACCATGAAAGAGCCTGACTTTGTAGGTTGACGAGGAATACCTTGCATAGCAACGCGTCATTTCTTATGCCGAGAGTCATGAGCTGTCGGTAATGCATGATATGGTCAAACGGATCGCTAGACCCATCATACGTAGAAAATTTTGGCACGAGGAATTCCCTTGGGGTATCATAATGGATAACACGTGAGCCAAAAGGCGTGGAGAGCATGTCATCCAGCCTCCTACTAATGGAACCTGGGGGCGGTTCATTTGATGAGTTCCTTCCGGCTTGTCGTACCGCTTGGTGCGGGAGGTTGTTTTGAACAATGGGCGCGACTGGGGGGTTGGGATACGTTTCCCAGGTCGCGGCCACCGGCGGCCTCTCCTTACCAGGCTCCTGCGGTCCTAGCCTTGCGCGCATCGCGTATGACAACTGGGGTCTTTTATTGTGCTGTCTTTTTTATGAGAGATGAGTGGAGTCTAAGCTTTCTTCTTGGGGAGCTTGGTATGTGGGCATGGGTCGTTCCCGAGATCGCTCATTACGCATATCAGGGACGACCCCTGTAGTTCCGTGATACACCGATTCTGGATCGCGCCTAGAATTTGCTCCCTAGCCTCTTGGGCATTGGTCATGAGAAGGCCCCGAGGACGAAACCTGGATGCGTAACACCGCGTTTTCTTCCCTCAGTCTCGTCGTTTCCTGGAGGAGAGTTTGCATTTGTTGCTCGCTCTCCAACTGTTGTCTTTCCATGGCTTTGCGCCATTCGAAATAACCTTCGTCTCCTCTGGCCGACGAACGACTCCTAGAAGGTGTGGACATCTTCGCCGTTGACTGAGCAGTTTCCCACAAACGGCACCAATGTTGAAGCCTGGCGTCACCGGGATTCTCATAGTAGCCTGATGAACGCTTCCTTTCAACCGAAGATGATTCCTGCCTTAACCAACCTGCAAAAGACGTCCAGACAGATTGTCCTAGCATACCCTTCGATGGTTTTGTTAGTCTTTTCTTTGATAATCAATCTTCTTTTTTTCCTGAGTGGAAAGACGTACCTTCTCTCCTTGCGTGAAGGCTCTTTTATAGTGTCAGAAGTTTTGTCCCCTTTAATGGTGGAAGGACTTTTTGGCTTGTCATGATAGCGTTGGGGTAATGACAAAATCATCATTGTCCTACAGGCGATTGTCAGGTATTGTGGGAGGATGACTTGCCGTCATTCTTATCCTTTTACTCTGCAGGTGGCGGAATGCGGGTTGTGACAGATTGTCTGAGGTGACCCAGCATAGTCTCGTTGAAAGTGCTTTTGGCAGTGTAGATCAGGATGGGACATGTCTAGACAAGAGAGGAGGTCGTCCGGACCGCGGGTTTGAGAGTGTCGTATGCCCCCCTGAGGGAGTCCGGATAGAGAGTTGATGTGTCATGTGTCCCCTAGGGGAGTGCTTTGCGGGGTTGCCATGTGGATGTACACTTCCAACTTATGACTCCTCAAGGGTAGCATTCATGGCAATCATCACCGATTTTTCTCGAGGTTGTCATATGATTTTTCTTTGTTCTTGGTATTATTTAATAGATGTTGATTGTTGTTCTTCCCCATCCAAGAATCTCCTTATGCTCAAAGTAGGGAGAGTTAGAATGAGAATGCCAATTTGATTGCTCAAATTTTACCTTTATATCTTCCTTCATATTTTCAAAAGCCTAGACTTGTTCTTCTGGATCTTCGTTAATCCCATTTAAGGAGAAAAGCTTCTTAAATAATGACTTTTTTTTCTCTCTTTCTTTTCTTTCTCCCCTTTTTATCATGTTGTTGATTGTAAGAGGATAAACACTATCCATTGAGTAAAGAACTAAAGATTGGGCGTGCCCATAGTGATTCACCCAGTTTATGGCCTCTTCAAGAGTGTGCATAAGTTCTAGTAGTTGCACTGCAGGCTGTTTGTTGGCTTCGCATGTGTGATTTACACTTCTTATTGCTTCCATACATCCTTGACCATAATCAATCAAGAATGGATCATTTAGTTAAGTGATTCAAGTGGTCGATTGGTTCCGCTCACTTATCCCCTCACCCCATAGTTCATCTCTATAGACGTGTGTTTGCCCTCAACAACCCAATGGTTGTTCTCTTTTTAGGGACGAGTGCTTGGTCGTTGGAGTTTCCTTTTCCTCAACCGATTCGATTGTGCCAATCTTTCTAATGTTTTGTTATGAAATTGGATGAAGATGAATTGAAGGTAAGACAGATTTGACTTTTGAGTTCCACTGGCATAAGATTTGTGATCAACCATGGGGGATATTCTACCCTTTCCATGTGGGCAAGAAATGACCACTGAAATAATAAATCAAGAACATCAGAAGAAGAAATATAAATCAAGAACTAAAAAAGTTCAAGAATCCAATTAAAACAAAAAAAAAAACCTTAAAATCGATACAAAAGAACCAATTTTCAGAGAGAAATTCTGAAAAAACAGAAGATAAATAGAGACAACTCCTGGTTTTTCACATTTTCCTTCCTTTCCGACGAAGATACATCAGAAGAAATATAAATCAAGAACGAAAGAAGTTCAAGAATCTAATTAAAACAAAAAAAACCTTAAAATCGATACAAAAGAACAATTTTCAGAGAGAAATTCTGAAAAAACAGAAGATAAATAGAGAGAACTCCTGGTTTTTCACATTTTCATTCCTTTCCGACGAAGATACATCAGAAGAAGAAATATAAATCAAGAACTAAAGAAGTTCAAGAATCCAATTAAACCAAAAAAAAACCTTAAAATCGATACAAAAGAACCAATTTTCAGAGAGAAATTCTGAAAAAACAGAAGATAAATAGAGACAACTCCTGGTTTTTCACATTTTCCTTCCTTTCCGACGAAGATACATCAGAAGAAGAAATATAAATCAAGAACTAAAGAAGTTCAAGAATCCAATTAAAACAAAAAAAACCTTAAAATCGATACAAAAGAACAATTTTCAGAGAGAAATTCTGAAAAAACAGAAGATAAATAGAGAGAACTCCTGGTTTTTCACATTTTCATTCCTTTCCGACGAAGATACATCAGAAGAAGAAATATAAATCAAGAACTAAAGAAGTTCAAGAATCCAATTAAACCAAAAAAAAAACCTTAAAATCGATACAAAAGAACAATTTTCAGAGAGAAATTCTGAAAAAACAGAAGATAAATAGAGAGAACTCCTGGTTTTTCACATTTTCCTTCCTTTCCGACGAAGATACATCAGAAGAAGAAATATAAATCAAGAACTAAAGAAGTTCAAGAATCCAATTAAACCAAAAAAAAAAACTTAAAATCGATACAAAAGAACAATTTTCAGAGAGAAATTCTGAAAAAACAGAAGATAAATAGAGAGAACTCCTGGTTTTTCACATTTTCCTTCCTTTCCGACGAAGATACATCAGAAGAAGAAATATAAATCAAGAACTAAAGAAGTTCAAGAATCCAATTAAAACAAAAAAAAACCTTAAAATCGATACAAAAGAACAATTTTCAGAGAGAAATTCTGAAAAAACAGAAGATAAATAGAGAGAACCTCCTGGTTTTTCACATTTTCCTTCCTTTCCGACGAAGATTTCTGCATCGAACACAATTTTTCAAGAGGAGAAATACTTTAAAGAAAAGGATCAGCGATGAAAAACCAAGAAAAACAAAAATGAAAATGATAGCAGCATCGATCAGATAATTGTAGTCTGATTTATTAAGTCGACATCATGGTTTCCGCATTCGATATCATCATTTCAATGCTCTGGAAAACATCTATTGAAATAAAACCTAAAAAGAAAATCTTCGGGAGAAAAATATAACCAGAAAACAATAAGGAAAAAACAAAAAAAAAAGAAGAAGAAAAGAGAAAGAACAGAGGCTCAGAAGGATCCATTGGTGTTTTATAATCATAAGGGATAGATTCCCTCAGAAAATAGGTAGATTTTCAACATCACAGCCCCCATTATCAATCCTCAACAATCAAACACAAAGATATATCAACGTACATACCATAGAGACTGAGAGCTAGAGAGGCATAGAGTTATTTACAGAGAGGCACGGAAGTAGATCTTCTTTAGAGCTATATACAGAGAGTTGCGTTTGAGCCATGTATATATAGTAAAGTGGAAACCACTGAGAATTAGGGTTAGGGTTTCTTGTCTGCGCATTCCCAATGGGTGTGCTGAATTACGAAACTGGCCCTTAATGAAGGCTCACCGCAGTAAAAAACGACGCGACGCCGTCACGCCGTTTTCGTTGATATAGTATATAGAATAGCAAAGCCTACGTGTCTTGTGGTCTTAAGAAATCTGTTTTTAAAAATTTATAACCACGTTGAGCATTGTCTTTTATTTCTAATTTTTAAAAATAAATTGAAATTAAGAATTATTTTTAAAGAATAAAGTATAAATTATTTCCACTATTTTTTTAAAAATAAAATAAAAACGTAGAGAAATCTTACAAAATTATAAAAATAAAATAAAATTGAATATGATATTTTTTTTTCCCGATGCTCTAATATAAATACAAAAAAAATATAAAAAAATCTTGGAATATGATTTTCATTCAAATTATATGTGCTTTTTTTTTTCTCTCTAAATTTCTTTAAAAATTTTTATCAAGTAAATAAATTTCAAATCAAATTATATTTAATACATGAATTTTATTAAATTTAAAAAATAATTTGAAATTCAAAAACCCATTTAACTAGTAAAACAAAATTAAATTGAATAATATTGAAAAATCATAACTCAAAATTTATTTTAAATGACTTGATTTGTTTATTTTTTACATATATCATATTTTTATAAATTTTTTAATTAGTCAAATAAATTTTAAATTTAGCAAGACTTAATGTTTTTTTCTCGGAGGAATGAGGATGTAAAAGCAATATCTATATTGAATTAGAGAAATGAATTTTAATTGTCACAATAATCTGATTAAATTGATTGATTAATTGAATTTTGAGAATTTTATTTTAAAAAATTATTTTGAATGATTATTACATTGCAAATTAGGTAAATTCATTAAAATTTTAAAATTAGATTTAATGAAATTGAATAGTTATATTGTATAAATAATTGGAAGATGATTTAAAATGAATTGCATATATGCTTTAAATTGATTTCTCGGATTAAATGACTTAATTTGAAGAAAAATTGGATCTAGACTTAAAGTTAAATAAAAAATTAGTTTAGATGATAATTTAGGTTTTTAATTTAACTTGAAAAATAGATCTTGTCATCATATAAATTATTTTCTAAAAAATCATAACTCTGAGAGTTTATTTTCTTTATTAAATTTCTCTTTGTTTTACATTTTATTGTTTTTCCCCATTTGAAATTATTGTTACTTTTATTTTTCATCACAAATTGCCAACCCAATTTTACTTTATCACAATAATTTTTTTTCTCCCCATTCAAGCCTTAATTGTCAAGAATAATCAATTCGAGTGGATGATATCTAAAAACCACTATATTACGATAGTTTGTACTAAAACAATTTTTGATCGGGTATAAGCTTCTCTAAAATAGTGAATGAGATTATAAATTGTATTTTGATGTAATAAACGATGAAAAGTCAATCGATAACCTAACCTAGTCATTCCACCAAGATGGGAAAAATCATATTTTTCACCTTTCTCGCTTCAACTTAAGGAACACCAACCAGATCTTATATTTATCTCTTTAGAAAGGGATTTTATAATCTTTGTAAGAAAATTATCAAGAATTCACTGCCATATATGTGAAGGGAAAAGAATTAATATTTTTTTAAAAACGTAAAAATAAAAATGTTTTCATGTGATTCTTGTTAAAATGTTTCTTTTTCAGTCATCTTTATGTGTTCCTTTGTATCATAAGATGGGTATATCGACATGAGTTATGATTAAAGATTGAAGGTGTTCATTAGAGAGGAGATGGTGGTGTTGCCAATATTAGTGCATAGCACAAGAGACATTGTTTCTTAAGAACTACAAGATGGGTTGACTTATGGCAAGAATGCCAGTGAAAATGCAAAGAAAATTGATGAAGAGAAGGCTTCACGAAGATGTTGATGAAGAGATTAAACCAGTTGATAGAGTGGTGTGTTTATTAATATATTCGGATTGTATTTTAGAATGAAGATAAGAATAAAAAATTCATTAGTATGTAAATTAAATCTTAATCTCACTAGAATTTTGATTCATCTTTTCGACACAATATTACGATTCACCTTCGTTTCCATCTTATTTCATTCCTACTCCTACCAAACATACCCTAAAAATGCATGAAATCACAATTACTGAAGGTAAATTTTTCAACAAAATGCAGTCACTAACATGTTTATTCAAGGTTATACACTGGGAGCTAAGCTACCTCATTAGATCATGATGAGTAAGAACCACTTGGGTTGGAAATATAGGGCTGATGTCATTGGACCTGGGCCTAAACAAACCCTTGGCCCATCAATATCATGGCCCAGCTCCTTACCAAGAAATTTTTTGGGTTCTTTCATGGATTCAATGCTTCATGCTACTCATAAATCCCATATAGGCCTTGTTCAATAGCTGGTTCCCCATGTGAGAGCTGTTGCTGGAAAGTAGTCATCGCTTGCATTCTGTGCTGACTCATTGCCTCCAACTCCAGCCTCTGCTGCTGCTCTTGTAAATTCACTGGCCTAGATCCTCCAACCCCCAATAAATCGAGCGTTGTCACATCTTTGCCTTCACCATTCGCTCCGAACCTTGATGGGCCTGTGGCACTCCGGGCCATCACTGTTCTTCCCTGTGCAAGGCTAGAAGTACTACTACTATCCTCATTTTCCATGTTCTTCAAGAATGGAGAGTTTTGATCACCACCTATGAACACATTACCAAACATGCCAATATCATTGTTCATTGATGCCGATCCGGAAACAGTTTGAAACAATGGTGTGATTTCTTGGGGGCCCTTTTGCAAGAACTGGCTCGGGAGGCCTCCACCATTAATCCCAACTAGAGGTGATTGATCAGGCTGAGATTGGAAGTGATGATCATATGAGTTGGTTTGCTGCTGAATTGTGACATAAGGGGATGGTCGAATCGGAGAGAGTTCTGGTGCTGCCATGCTACTAACAAAGCTCTTCTGCATCATGGGGGAGTTGATACTGTTGCTTGCAGTTGCACCCATCTGGGCTGCTTTCTGCAGCAAGGCGGTGGCGGACATGTTGGCTGAACCTGATAGTTGAGTGCCATTTTTACCGTCTTGGAGGTAGTTGAAGCCGGATGAGCTGTTAGAGCTTAGCTGAAGGCCAGAAGAGGAGGAAGATATGCTTCTTGGGCCACCAAAGAGGGTGCCTGAACTGCTTGAGAACATGCCTCCTGACATGTTTGGGGACTTGAAGGGCATGGGCACAAGGTCTTGAGGGAGGGATTTGAGTGGGTTTTTGGGGTCATAGCTGTTGAATTCGGATATCCCAACTGATGGGCTGGAGTTGCTGTTCAAGGGCATGGAGGACATGAGCTCAGGCATTTGGCTTTGTAAGTTTGATCCCATGTTAGCCATTAGTCCCTGGTTTACTTTGTTGTTTTCTTCAGCCAATGCATCACAGAAAGCCCTGTGGGTGATAAAGCTGTCTCTTCTGCACAAAAATGAAGCAGTAAAGTTTAATTCATTAGGTTAGGATGAGGGCAAGGGAGAGAGATTTGAAGAAAGAGCCAAATATATCAAAAGGTATATGCAAAAGAGTCTATCAGTTTGTGGGCCATTTCAATTCTGCAATAATGCATATTGTAATGCCACTTTTCAGCAGTTCTGAAGATTTGCTTATCTGACCAGAAATAGAATGTAGATTCTCTTGTTTTTTCACAAAACTTTACATCACTGAGTATGTTGGAGGAGTGATTCAAGGAACAATCTGAAAATACAACAATTTCCTAATGAAAAACCCTAACCAAAACCCGAAAAAACAGCTCATAAACAACATAAAAACAAACTTATGTCCATTTTCCCAATAAACAAACATGGGTGACAGGCCCTAGAAACTTAGGGATTGATTAAAATGATGCGTTTATATGTACTTAAACTACCATTTGACACACCATATTCAAACATAATTTACTAATTCGTGATTCGATATCATTCATGCAGATCCAATTTATATATATATATTTTAAAAAGTAGAAGGAGATTAGTATCGAACCTGGAGAAGATGGTACCACAGTCACATTTGTATTCCCTAGTACCACAGGTCTTTGAATGAGCCTTCCAGTCGGATTGAACGGCATACTTCTTGGAGCACTTGTCACATTTCCATTTTTTCTCTCCATGCTTCCTGCTGTAATGCTTCTTGATTCCTGTAAGATCTCCTAGCGCTCGAGCCGGGTTGTGGTGGACACACGATGGCTCGGGGCATATGTAGACTCTTTTCCTGATCTCGTTGCTTGTTCTTTGCCTCAGCTTCCATGGCAGATTATGACCTCTCCGATGCAACTGAAGGTTTTGGTCCCTTTGGAACCCCTTGTTGCATATCTCACATACAAATCTGTTTGTTGCCATCAGTGTTGTGGGTGATAAAGCAATAACTTCAGCATTGGGGTCTGATTCACATAAAATTGAATAATTAGAAGCATCTTCCTGAGATTATATAGATCATGAAATACGACCAGAAGAGGATTCAAAAAAGAATGAAGAGTGGAATTCAGTAATATTCTATGAATTGTGAGTATGTTAACTAATCAGGATCACTCTCCATATCTGAAACAGTTTGAAACAAAAAGAGAGAGAAGAAAAGTAAGATCCAGCCAACAGTCACCAGCAATTATTGCAATCTCAATCCAATAATTGAACTCTCCAAAAAGAAAACATTCTTTTCAAAAACCCCATCAACTTTACTTCTCTTTTTCTAAAGGAAAAGAGAGGAAATAAGTTGAAAAAAATTCATCTTCCTAATTTAGCGGTTGTTCTGAATCAAATCAAAGTTAACCAACCAGACATGACATGCAGACTTAATAATCGTAATCACAAACCTGCATACTGTTTTGAAAATAATCAAAATTGACAGAAAAGTAATTCATTAAAACCAGAGATTTTTGGTACTAGAAAAAAGAAAAACATAATTGAGTTCATGGGGCGCTTGGATTTGCCTGGAGTTCCTGGTAGATTTCTTTTCTTCTTAATGGGTTGTTGTTGCTGCTGCTGCTGCTGCTGCTGCTGCTGGGATGAGCTTGAGCCATTGCTGTTAGTTACAGTACTTGAATTAGGCCCCAAGCCTGAGCCATGGAGGTGATTTTGAGGCTGTTGTTGCTGCTGCTGCTTTTGCTGAACTTCTTCTCCAGTGTTTCCTGAAGAGAAGCTCCCATCATCTCCTGTGATATTTGACATTTGGGAGTGTTTGTCTTTTTTTCCTTTTCAAACTCTATTAGGTTTCTGTCCTCCTTGTCGTGGGTGACCACCAAAAGGAGGGGTTTGTTTTTTGGTGAACACAAAATCAGGAATCTGCTCTCACTGGAGGAAGACAAAAACCAGGGAATTCTCCTTCATTTCTGGGGGAGAAGAGAAACTATTGTTGCCAGGAGAACAGCATTGGAACTTGGTCTTCTTTGGCTTTATATTATATATGTATGAATACACCTACAATGGTCATTAGAGACAACTGCTTGGCATATGCCCCTAGCTTTGTTGGCTACTGAATATAATAATTGCTATTCATTTTTTTCTATGTATTTGAAAATTTTGGGTATGTTGTGTTCATTTTTATTTTTCAACTCTTTTTTCTAAAATTAAAATTACAAATCTAAATAATATTTTGAATATTGTAAGTTTTTTTACTTTTATCTTTAATAATAGTAAAAATAAAAGTATATCCAAACGATACCTTAACTATCGTTTCTAATGCACTAAACCCATAATTATAGATCTTTTCAAAATCAAGGAGTGAAAAAAAATAATAAAATTAATTTTCTAAAAATATGTTAATTAAAATAAATTTTTGTATATTTTAAAACCTTATTATTATTATTATTATTTTATTTTATTTTTTATGTTTTTACACATATACCTAGGTGTGTATTGTTTGAAGAGTCCAAAGACAACACATCTCAATAAATGTAATAATGATAAAATAAAGACCATAATTTAATAGTTGGTAATTAATGAACTTATTTTTTTCATAGTGGGTCCAACTCATCTCAATAATAGGACAAATTGGACAACTATCCCACCCAATTTAACTTAATTAATCTTTCTAACCCAAGAAAAATTGCCACAAAAAGCTTGGTTTTGGAATATAATCAACTTGATATTCTCATATATATCATGGTAATTAATGGAATTAATGCACTAAACTTTATTCAGCCATCTCTGCACTTTCCTTTAATTTTACTTCTTACAAAGTTCAAAAGCAAACCTTCAACAACCAAGTCCCACTATACATAAATTCAACTAACCATACCTCCCAAAATCAATATTAACTCCAACTTATATATGTGTTAGTAGGTAATCAATTCTATATGCAAATTAATCAAGCTTATCGATCGGTGCCGAACCCCTTTTTTGTCTCATTTTGATTCAAATGATCCATCACAACCAAACAACTCAGTGTCATTAGCTAATACATTCACATTTTTTATTTAGTAATGACATTAATTAATGATAATACTACTAAGTTTCTAAGTTCATTAATCTACTAATGACGTCATGGGTCGTATTATTAAATGAAAACCATAACCAAAAATAATTTTCAGGAGGATCAATCAAGCTAAGCACTCTATCTAGGGCTGCCCTTGTTATATTTTTTAATGTTTTCAGTTTCCTTAAGCTTAAGATCAATGAAAAACAACAAAGAGACAGAATTTAGAATATCAAACATAGGCTAAGTTATGAAACTGCAGTCAAGAGATATTTATTCAACTGCTGTAGTACTAGCTCTAATATTCTTTTCTGCATCATAAGATACACATAAAAAACCAAAAGAATTGCTCGGTTTCATCGATGAAGATCGATGTTTTTGATGAAGCAAACATCCACACAACAACAGAAAGACAGAAAAATTCCTGCATCATTGGTGTTCTTCTTCATTTAATTTTTCTTGGTTATGATATAATAATACCAAATAGAATATGATGCCTAATAGAATATGATCTATGGAGGCAGCATTTGGATGGTGGTATGCTGCAACTGCTTTATGACTGTGTTCAAGCCAAAAGCTTATTGCCATCAGCAAAGGAGCCCCAAGGATAAAACAACAAAAGAGACAGCCAGGCTTATTTTTAAGCGTAGTTTATGAGTCTCTTCTCATGAAAATGATGTTTTGAATAGAGAAAGAATTGATAATCTATTAGTGATGATATGGACATGTTGAAGAGTTTGATGCCCATTGATCACTTCATGGTAATTTTAAGCTCAGTATTAGTGTTAGATTATTCGATTCGTGTCGTTATAGGACAACTGCATACCTGTATGGCAAGGAGATTAATGAATTTTTAATCAATTATTTAGTTTTGCCGTTAAGGCATGGAACCATTCGATTGGAAGCATGCTTGGGGTATTATATTTTTGTTTAGAATATGGAGCACTTGGAGATGGGATTGGCCAAGAATTTCAAGGAATGAATTCTGCAGTTAAGTAATCTTGTAAACCCAGAAAGTCTTCAGAATGAATTGAAATGATAGAGAGTGGATTTATAGTGAGGTAATGGGCCTAAAAATTCTTCACAAAAGTCAAGGTTTGTCATTTTCCTTCTATGAAAGCTCTGGCCTTTGCCTTGTACTGTAATTGCAGATAAGCACGGGGAAAAAGAAATCTGGGACAAATCCAGAACTCTTTTGACTCTAATCAAAGATGATCTAAAAGGAGAAAGGGTTATCAGTATAATCATTTATACTAATCATCGACGCGGTGGTCACTATCACTGCCCTTATATTATCAGTCTACATGTAGGGGGATCTGTCAGCAGCAGTGAAGGAGGTGTTTAGAAGTAGGTTTGGTGACTAACAACTTCTAGGTATACTGCTAAAAAATGAGTACCCAACTTTCTCTTGTTTCATCCCTATGAGGGATTTGACTATGAAGAACATTTCTAAAGGAAACTGTTATGAATACTTCAGACACGCAAGGATATGAAAGAGTCTGATGGGTTGTGTATGGATTGTTTGTATAGCATGAAAATCATCTGGGAAGCTGTCGAATGCCTGCTTTCAGAACCAGTAAAGGAGGACTTTGATCTGGCACAGTGAAGAGGGAATATGCTAATTGCTGGCACTATATGCTAGATTTAGTTAGTCCTTTGAGTTTTCCATGGTTTGGATGCCTACATATCGCCTAGAGAAATCTTATTTTAAGTTGCAGTGGAACACAAAATACAGAGAAGACAAGTTCCATATGATTCCAGAACACAGAAATAATTCACAGGGAGCATATCATGGTTCAAGCAGTAACATGATCCCACCATGGACATCATCTTTTCCATATTACTATGAAGCTCCATTGTTCAAAAGGAAACTGAGAGCAAGATGATCAACATGTATATTACCTCACCATGAATTCACCGACTTCTAATGAGATATCCGCTAAAATATTGAACTACTATTAAGTGGAAGTTATGTCAATAATATCGAAGGAGAATGAATACCCATTTAGGCTCTAATACATGAACTTAAATGCTATACAAACGCCAACGATGGCAGAGTTGCACCGAAACCCCATTAGCTAGTCATTGTTGGAAGCCCTTAAAAATGGGTGAGGCTTTGTAACTTTTATAGCCTTAAACCCATCAAGGGCTTCACCTCCACACATCAGAAAACTTTTATGCGCATAGGAGTTCTCTGAGAAATGAAGTTGCCAATCTGTGTACCTCATTAATCCCCATGATTGTTGATTGAAACTGTATCACAAGACCCAGAGGCTGCTTTTCTGAATCTACAATATAACATTTAGGCAATTAAATCACCTTTATGTGGAGGCCCATTGGCAGGCCAAGAATTTGCTCCCCAGAAAAGAAAAAATCTGGCCATATTATCAGAGTTGAATTGATGGTAAAAGCAGGGAAAATTTTCATCAAGTTCATTTCTCCTATCTATTTTGTTTTAACTTTTAAATAGATAACACAAAAAAACCTAACTAGTACATCTATTTATTATTGATGGGGAAATCCTCAAAATTCACAGGAGAAAAACTCCACTTATTAGAACAGGATGATAATCATGGATATTCACCTTTAGATGATAAGGCCACAGAGTTTCAGTCCTAAACTGAGAACTTGAAACACTGTTTTCTGCATTGCCATCAAGATTGGTAAGGGACTCGAAGCCTTTTCTAGCCAAAACTCAACCAGCATTTCTGCAACAGGATGTGTGAAATTATCCAGCTCTGAAAATAAAACAACTCCAATTAAATGAAATATCTCTCCACCTCTCCTTCCTAAGCTTCAGCACCGCAAGGGTGCTTCATCTAGCATTTATGACTGCATCATCCGGTTTGTTCCACCAACATTATGTGTGTGTTCTGCAACTTGTTTGAAGACCTAAGAAGATTGCTGCGATCTTTTTATTTTTCACAGAAGCATTTAGAACAAGGAGGGATCTCCAGATTCTAGTGACCAGGATATTGAATAGGAACAGAACTTTGATGATAAGCAAGGTCTAAAAACTCCTGGCGAATGGGCCCTATGTCCTCTCAGATCACTCCTGAGACTCATCCACCACCTTGGCATTACTACTGGAGGCTCCATCCAACCTTCCCTTCTCTATCCTGAAGTCTGCAGTATTATTTCCAGCATCATTATTCAGAGTTCCACTAGCAGCAGTCCTGCCACGAACCTGTCGAGAAGACTTTGGTGTTGAGTTTTTTTGTTGTAAGGCTTCCGCACCCCTTCTCTTCCTAGTTGTGTTGAAGAATCCGCTTGCAAGAGCCTCCAATGCTTTTGTGGACAATGGGCGGTTCCTTGTACTATGCCTCCTGCCATTCATCATAGACTGCTGTTCTTTACTGTCCTTGCCATCCAAGAGTTTTGGGGGCTCGGGCTGTTGGCTTGTTTCAGGTAGGACAGATGACTCATTTGCACCCAAGTTACCATGGTTAGCCACTGTTTGCATGGTGAGGGGTTCATAAACTGCAAGCTCAGGCGGGATACTTGGAAGTACATTCAAGTCAATCAGTTGACGGGGCTCAGGTTTCTCAAGAGATAGTTGTGTTCTTGGACAGCTCTCACCGCGAGTGCCTTCATTGCTCTCATCTGGACTTCCCTTAGCAGAACTACTGGCAGATGATAGATTTTGAGTTAGGACCACTTGAACAACCATTTTCTCACATGCATCAGGTGGGTTTGACCGGTAACAGGACTTCTCTTCCTTTGCCTTGCTGTCAGCAGGTAGTTTTTCAATCTTGCGGCTTGACTCTCCATTCCCACAAACAATTAACCGTGGCCTTTTCGGCACTGGGGCTAAAAGATTTGAATGGACAGACTTCACCTTCTGGCTGAATTCATAGTCTGTGGTCTTCCTCAACTGCTTCTCATTGAATACACTGGCTTTCTGACCTTCATGACTTGCTACTGCTACTGTTGTCAAGCATGGTTCATTAGGAACACCACTATTCAGAATGCTGCTTACATGCTCCGGTGAGTTGGCGCATGCTCCCCGATCAGGTAAATTTTTTTCTGAAACTGAAGCATTAGTTACCTCTGTTTCATCTTCATATTCTTCAGGTGTATTTTGTTCAGTTTCATTAAAAAGACTAGGGTGAGTGAATATATCTGTAGTGTCAATAGGTAAGCTTTTCAGTGCTATCATCTTTGCTTGTTCTTCTCCATGAACAGAACTAGTATCAACAATTGTAAACTTCATTAGATCTTGATAAGAAGTGGAAGTTCGTGGCTGAAGATAACAATGGCGTTGCTGATTTGACAAATCATCTGTGTCCTCTTCTATCTGTGCATCCCACCTGTATTCTTCTTTGTTTTCACTGCCTTTAGTTGCTTCAATTTCTAGCTCAAGTAGCCCAGGGTCTGAAACAACTTTAGTCAGGATATCGCTGACAGAATCAAAGTAATGGTTTCCTTTCACAAGTTTCTTCCTCGAGAACTTCTTAATGCCAGGTATGAGAAAAACCAAAGGATGCTTTGAACCAGAAGTACCCTGATCATTAGGCTGCTCAGAGTGCCATCCTTTTGCTAAAAGACGGGGCCAAACAGCTTCCCAGAAGAGATCACTAGATCGGGCTTTGCTTAACCGAAAATCTCCAGTAAGAAACTTGATGATCTCCCCGGACGTAAGCAAGGAGCATGCTTTTCCAATTGGTATCTCAGGACGAAGAGAAAAAACACGATGGGTTTTTATAGGTTCCATGGCAATGCCAGTGAGATCTTGCTTCCCTTTGCCAATTCCAACTGCTTCTATAAGCAAATGGATCCCAACTGCATCCTTTAAAACGAATACATATTCTTCAAGCAAAAATTTTCCCTCCCCGTAAGCCCTGGAGACCTGCAACAATGCATAATTTACATGAATTCTGGACTTGGCATTCCTGATATTCCCGATACAAACATAGAAAAATAAATCTACTTGGACAAGTACAGCCTGAGTATCTACTATAGGATGCATATAAATTGCAGCAATCATCAAGTTATAGTGAAGAGCTAAAAAAATAGACCAGTGGAATGCAATGACTGGAATAACAAATGCTTCAGTGCTACATATGTGGCTAATAAAACCTATATCATAGGTCAAGACATAAACATGTTTTTGACAGGGGACTGCATCAGCTTCTAGTTATCATCTCTAATATTTTAAAGCCAAATATCAATCTCCAAGGTGAAGCAACCTTAGTTTATGCAGAAGCAGAACTAAAAACTTAAGCATGACCTTCATCACTTCTTCTATCACCATACAATCAAAATAAAAACTCAGACATACACTTTGGCACTTACTTTTGTCTCGTCTGCTCGTGTGTTAAGAAAGAAAGATTGAAACAGTTTTGGCTCTATCAAGTCAAGATACAGAGCAAGAACTTCTAATTACACCAGTGCAGTCAAGACGGGGTGGCAATTCAATAGTGGCTGTAAAAACTACAAATCATGCAACAGGTGCCAAGACACTTGTTAGAAACCAAAAACCTACAAAGCAATATAAATCCAACATAAGTACTAGAGGAAACTTATTTCTGTAGGCTTACAGGGTAGTTCATCAGAAGATGTAAGAGCCTATTTAGTGACCAATAGGAAGCAACAAATATGAATTAAGGCCTTCTCCATTGCAGCTTCACACAAGTGATAACTTGCATGGTCAGTTGAACCACAGAGGCAGAACCACCAGAACTACTTTAAGCAAGCTATTAACAGCTCTTTTAGCAGATCTGAACTCAGTTCCCTTTTGTGAGCTTACTTTTCCTACTCAAGAGGAAGGAGTAGCTCTTTTCTGTAGCCTGTAACCTGAGTCATGCACCGGGCTAAAGTCACTGAAAATAGACCTTTTGAACTAGAAAAATCCCATACAATCTGTTCCAAGTGCAAAAACTCAGACCAAAAGACCTCTGAATTATCAGCCAAAAGAAGCCTATTCCACGGAAACATCCACATAGGTGGAAACCCATTCGGTAACAATAGTTCTGGGACAATGTCAGGATTCCAACTGAACTTTTCCTACAGTTTCCATTGTAGTTACACAACCCTAATGCTCAGTTACATGATACCCTTGTCTAACCAATCTGAAACAGCAGTAACTCAATCATTTAACTCCTTGGGAGCCTCAAAAGAATTAATTACTCCATCTTCATCCAAATTAAAGTTGACAACCATCAGTTTTCACTTCACCTAAATTTGTATGAATGACATCATTAGCTGCAGAGGACAATCTTGTTGACATATATGTCTTCCATGGACAAGAACAAACCACTGCATCAAACCTCCACATCAACTTGTTGGAAATACTATCCTTCAAACTCTAAAATACAGTCATGTTTGGTATACCTAGATTTTGCATTCATCAACCTCAAGACCCCATCTGACTCTCTTGTAAATTATCCAAGAGCATGCTATTTGTGGTTTCCCAACTGCTATTTAACACACAATTGCTTGCTATTGGCAGCATGGTTATTTACTGCCATGTTGTGAACCTAAGGCTATATTTGGTTTTAGGAAAATTTGAGGGAAAATTCAATGGAAAGAAAATCAGAGGAAATGCAGAAGGAAAATAAAAAGATAGATTTAATATCAATAAAGTATTTTTATATGTTATTTCAAACTGATTTCACTTATTCTAATTTTTTATATAAAGATGAGATAATTTGACAATGCATAAGTTTCTACTTAATTTTAATTATATTTGATTTTCTTTAGCATTTTCCATAATAAAGACAGTTTCAAAAGAAGTCCTAGAGAACACAAGGGAATACGAAACTAAGCCAGAAAATCACAAGCAACTAAAATATCAAGTTTAGCCAAAGATCTGGATTACATGATCGCCTTAAAAAGGTAAGCCAAATTATCAAGGTGAATTTCCCATTATTCCTACTAAACTAACAAGGTTATTAGATGGTCAACCTCTGGAAAGTCCATCACTTGAAAAATAAGGGAATTCGCAAGTATATATCTCTATGGCCAAATTGCCACCAGACCTATCATATTAATCCATAAAGAAATGGAGTTTTCCAATTCAAAGAGCTGGAAAACAAAAAGAAAAACTCAAAATGCTTGACAATGGGAAAGTACATATTCTCTTTTCTTCGTAGAAGACTGGTTTATTTCTTCTAGTTAGGAGAAAAGGCATAAGCAGAAGGATGGAAGCAAGAACGCCGAAACAAAATTAGGTGCTATATGCTATATTGTTAAGAATTCATTTAAAAACTACTGCAAATAAAAGAATGCCAACAAAATAGAGGAAAGCATACAATTATTAATATTCTGAAAATATAAAGAAAATAGATGAAATATTCTACTGAGACACATTGTAGCATTGATAGCTTGTTCTGTTCATCATAGGTTTATTATCATAATTTGGCTACTCCCTTTATTAATTGGACAAAAAATCTCTTGAAGAGTCTCATTTACAAGAGACATATCTCAGGGTAGTGAGATCTAAATTTATGACCTCTATCATTCTTGAAAGTCCAGCATAGTTATCAGAAAAACAACTTATCTGGAAAATCAAAATTTATCTGCTTCAGGAACAGATGAATAAATCAATTATGACACTTACGAAGCAAAAAAAAGAGGTTATAACGTGTAATCTACCTTGCTAATCCCTTGATAGTCAAGTGTTTCAACTATATATTTTTAAAAGTGGTTTGTAACTCTAAAAGACTAAATGATATGAACATGAAGAAAAATCATTGTTGATATTTGATAAAATTGACGTACTTTTAGTATTTAGTATCACATCTATCCAACCATATTTGTTAAGTACAAGAAGCCAAACTTATGAGCATTCATGTAAAAGAGCATCATAGAAATACCTCCACCAGCCTATTTTTGCACTGTTCTGACACCTCAGAAAATAAACGTGAAAGTAACTCTTGTTGCCTCCACCCTGTGAAAATCCTCTGTCCATGTATACACCGCCTACTTTTCATCTTCCGGCACTCTGACCATCGACGGTATGCATCAGATTGATAGAACTCTCCATAATAGAAGGAAAGCATATCACCCATCTTTTTGCTTTCCATGAATCGTTTCACGGGGAGAAAATTTTTTCCAAAGATGTATAGACCAAGGAGAAAACTATTATGTTCAATTTCACTCCAAGATCTGGCAATTGAGCCTGGAAGCAGAGAGCACCCTTTGTGCCTATCAATGGCCATCTTAGCACCTTCAGTTGTAGGTTGAGAATTAGCCAATCCTCCTACATCTTTCTTCTCATGTAATATGGTATCCAGACGATCAATAAACACTTCTGCATCCAGGCTGTGTGAGGTGATTTGGCTTTCTACACTCTTTACAAATTCTGAATTCCCATTTATATGAGCTGCATCAGCTTGACTACCACAGAATTCCAATGCATGCTGTTTGGTGTTTTCAGCTTCATCATGGGGCCATATGACTGGGATGGGTAATCCTAATAGAAAAGCGTCTGAAACATCATCTTTGACCTCTGTTTCAGCTGACTTCAATGTAAGCTGCAAGTGAGTGTATTCTTCTATTAGAGGTGGAATTTTCGCCTGGTACTCTTCTCCAACTCGAGGATGTACCTGTGGATCTCCAAAGCTATCACCTATATCAGAAGAACATGGAGGCGGGAAATGCTTGGCAGATTCATTTTCAACACCATCCATGCTATCCAATTGCATTGAATCCCCCTGCCAAAAATTGAAAAGAAATTTGAGTTCAGAAACCTCAATCTACAAGAATCAAACACCTGAAATATGACAATACTTTGGATAAAATTGTTTATAAAGGGTGTCTCACGCCCAATTCCTTTATTCTGAACTTACAAGTGTGAGCAAGCCACATCCCAACCAAATGGACATGATTTGAATTGTTAAGAATAAATAGTTCATCAGTAAAAATTGGAGAAATGGGCATGCTTCAATTCCTAGAATCATAGAACACTCACCACATATGCCTTGATCACCAACAAAATTTACTCAAATACCATGGGGGTGTCTGCTAAAGTCAGATTCTTGGTCTATATTTCGTCCCTTAAACAGACTCACATGTCAACTTTTGAGTTCTGATTTCTAGTAAACTCACAGCCCCTACAAATGAAATTAGAAGATGGCTCATCCCCACCAGACTAACTGTGTCCTCCAAACAACATCTAGAGAAATGCTGCTTTCAAAGCAAATAAAGTATTGTTATGTATTTCATTTTATAATGCAGCAAAAATATGGCTCTTCCACAATGCCAGTATGAATGCCAGCACGAATATATAAATGTTCTAACACCAGCCCAAACCAACAATAAATCCATGGTCAAAGAGACAAATTTACAAGCTGTTTGTTTAGACAGGAAAGACACAAAAGAATCTAAGAGGGGTCAGAGAACTTCTCAGACCACAATTTACCAAGTAAATGCTTTTATTTACAAATGGTTGCCGAAATACATGAACAATAAAAGCCAGCAGCAAAATTTACACCAAAAATAGCACTGCCCCATAGAGGCAGTTCCGTACCATCAGAGAAGAGAGCCTGTTTCCCACATTTACAATGGAAAATGTAAAATTAACCCATAATTAACCATGGTTCAGGACAAAATTCTCAATTTACTCCACATAGATTAGTGGGAATTCTCAATCCACACATCTCAGGAAATGTAAATAAGCTTCCATTTATAACACACTCATTAAAAACAACAAAGCACATAGCTTCAACCTAATTACCAACAAAACGAACCATACCCTGATCCATTTTCAAACCCAAAACCAATATCGAAAGCTGCCACGCATTTTCAAGCATCGAATACATAATCAGAATTAAAACAACACAAAAATTTAAAAAACCCATCAAGAATATTTCTCTCAATACACCAAACATCACATAATCTCAAACAAACCAACAGCATTCGAGCTTAAGAAAATCATCCAAACACCATGAACCCATTCTCTATGAGAATTCTTACATAAACCCATTTAATTCCATATATTGGCTTCACAAAGAGAGAAAAAAAATCAACTCATCAGTACACTGAACTACTGTTGAAACACTAAGAGAAAAATACTTAAAATATATACAAACAAGAAAGCAGAACATGCAGAGAATGATTGAGAAGAACATTAGCTAACCTCCATGGAAGGACTTGAACGTTAAAACCCACGTGAAAAAGCAAAACTGGGAAAATGGGTTTTCATGGTTATGCATCTATTGACCTCGATTGTCAACTTTTGTTGTGAAAAACAATGAAAAAAAAAATGTGTATAAAAAAAAAAAGAAAACAAAAACACCAAATACAGTGTAGAGAGAGAGAGAGACATACAGAGAAAGACACACAGAGATGGAGGAGAAGATTACTTCGTATGAGGGACTGGAGCTTTCATGGATACGATGGTTGAATTCTTGAGGACTTGGGAGGAGAGAGAAAGAGAGAAAGCTAAGGGAGGAAAATTAAAAAAAAAAGAAAAATAAATACAAAAAGAAAGAAAAACTCCTTGCAGAGAGGTGAGGAACTGTGATTAAAATCCACTAATGACGATACTACCCTTGCCTTTGCACCTTTTTCTACCTGTCTTTTTTTGTAATTGTTTGTCAGTAATGGCTGTAATTGTAATTTCAATCTTTGGATCTGTTTCCGCCGGTGAGCACTAAAATCATGACATTTAGTGCCACGTGAGAAAATAGACCTATTTTTATTGTGTTATGTTTTTTTTCTTTAAATTACAAATAATTACAATATTAAAAATACTAAAATTATATATTCATACACACAAAAAATTTAATTTTTTTAATTAATTTAAATAATATTTGATTTTTTCTACCTTAAAGGATAAATCAAACATATAAGAATTATTTTTCTTAATTTTTTATTTTCTTATTTCTTTATTATTTTTCGATATTAAACATAAACTAAATAAATATATTAAATTATACATGAAGATTGCATTTGATGGTGATTGAAGAAGTATTTTCAGTTTTTTTAATATTTAAAATTTTTACTTTTTCTTAAAAGAAAAATTAAAAATACCTTCTGAAATTACTATCAAATACACTTAAAATATATTTATCTTAATATATTAAAAATGTTATTTGATATTAATTTTTAAAAATATTTTTAATATTTTTAATACTTAAAAGATATAAATTTTTAAATATAAAAAACGTTTTCTAAAATTATGTTACACGAATTCTATATTTAACAATACAAAATGCTACTTCACAAAATCATAATTTACGTTGACTTAAATGCATTATGTTACTCATCTCACATGCATCGTTAGAATGCCAAGGTACAAATTGGTGCCGCAATATGAAATGTACAAATCTAAGGGCATATTTGAAAGAAAATTTGTATGGGCCGAGCGTGATATCATAATTAAGTAAGCCTATGAGGTCAATTCATAAATCTTATAAAGTGAAGCACATCATCAATAAATAATAACCAAATCATCCTCAATCCAAATGGATAAATTAAATAAATCATGGATATATAAATACGTGTCTTTTTAAATGTAAAGGTTCTCTTTGCCAGCTGGGTTAGGGTTGGAGTCCGAGCAGAAACGACTTCGTCACCACGCCTGGTAGTGTTAGTCTAGCCCTAGCCCTAATCCTAACCCTAATTTCTGTTTCTTCTTCTCTCTATAGAATGGTGGATATGCAATTTGGGGTTGTGGATTGTTGGATGATCAATGGAGGGAGGGGTTGGAAGAGAGAAGATGAAGGCGACTGTGAGTTCCTGAATTTGGAATTCTCAGTGGATTGGGGTTCCGCTTTGTTCTTGTTCTGGAATTGAGCTGATTTCAGCGCTTCATGCAATTGGTAAGTGAAAGTTCCGGTTCATGATATTTAAATTTGATTATGTTTGTATGTGTGTGGATTTTGTATCTTGAGGAAATGAAGAAATGTAGGGCATTGGTGAAAGTATGCTTATAAGAAGTTTGCATGTATAGTGTTTAATGTATTATCTTTATTAGATGATCTTAAGCTTGGTAGAGAACAGGATTTGTGGAATGTCTGTTAATATGTTGTCGGGAACCCTGTGAATAACGATCATATAAACTATAGAGAAATGAGTTGGTGGGTTGGCGCCTAGTGATGTACTATACTGGAGCTTGGTGGCTGCAGTGGAAAATGCAGAAGAGTTGGTGAGTGCAATCCTAGGAACGAGGTAAGGGTTCTTAGCTGTGCCCCTAATGGTTGGGGTTAGGGCTTCGTTGAGTTGGGTATGCAAGGTTTGAGAAGAGCAGACCTTTTTCACATTGCATTAGGTGAAATGGTTGCTGAGAATCTATGATTGTGACCGGGAATGAGAATCTATTTTTACTAAGGATTTTCTGTTTGGATGTTGAGGAAGTGGAGGAAATAGTGGAAAATGAGGCTTTTGTGTTTTGTTTAGTTTGGTTGCTAAGAGAGTTGTGGAAAGGAAGAAAAAAATCTTGTTTATTTTGGTTTCATGTAGCTTTCCATCAAATGTCTGGAAATTTTTTGTTTGGTTCCTGAGAAAGTGGGGGAAAGGGAGAGAATTGTTCTAATTCCTTTTTTGTGCAATTTGATTACTGAAACGTGAGATTTTTTACAGTTTCCAAGAATGCGAAGGAATGAAGAAAGGTCTGACATTTTCAAATTGACTTTTTCAGTAATTTTGATTATTAATTTACTAAAAAAATGAAAACTTTCAATTGAGTTATAGAGAAAGTGGAGGGAAACAAAGAAAAATTGCTGCAATAGAGTGTTGCTGGATAGGTTTTTTTCTTGTTGTTGTGAGAGACTGGACATTTGATGGAAGGTTATTTCACGCAATAGTTCCTGATGTGTCCAGATACAAGAATGAGATTTCAAGAACCTTTCTCAATCTGGTTAGCTAGGAATGGAAATAGAATACCCTCTCCATTCTCCCATTCTAGCCAACCAAGCATAGCCTTGATGTCATTCACTAACCCTAGCGCCGCATTACGTCCGATCTGACCCACTTTGAGCAAATATTGAGTTGATATGGTTAGCCGCTTCTATCCAGCAGTCAATTCCATAAAATAATCACAGGTACTAGTTAAGATTGTAAAAAGAAAGTAAATAAATCATGTATGAAGATATCAACCTTGTGCTTCCGTCATCTTCAAATTTTTGGCATCGGAGTAAGAACCATCAATAGATGGAAATGCAATTAGAGAAAATCACAATTAGCAGATGACAACATATAGAAATTGAAAAGCAAAACATTGATGAAATGATTAAGATCTAATTGTCGAACATTGCAAAAATAGTAGATAGAGATCAGAAGAATATGAATAAATTAAAACCTAAAAGACAAAGAATAGATTCAAGGTATACCTTCATCAATTCTCTTATTCTCGAATCTTTAGTTAAATCTCATACACCTTTCTTTTCCATGAAAGAGCTCAGGCTCTCTTGGTTTCCTTTGTTAGATCAGCATTAAGGATTTTCATTGTGCTGCTTCGCCCATTCCTCGTTTGTTCCGCCGCCGAGAGGAATGAGCAAATTATAATGAATGGAAAAAGTGGATTTGCCTTTTTAAGAATGAAAAATAAAATTATTATGAAGGCCTGCGGATTCTTTATATTGTATTTCAAGCCCTGTTTATTCAGAAATTTTATATTTGTGGAGGGAATAGGAAACTAGGTTCTTATATCACTGAACCAAGATTTAGAATTGGACAACAAGTGTGTCCATATTGAACATTGGACAAACAGAATACTGAACCAAAAGTAGGGTCCGACAAAAAAACTGCCACCATACTTTTTGGACACATCCACATTTATATATATATATATATATATATATATATATATATATATATATATATATATTCCAATATGGATTAGAAATGCAGTGTACATGTAAGGATTCAAATGTTTTTTCTCAATCTTTATCTACCTATGAACTCCTTAGCTAGTTGAAAAATAAAAGAAGTAGTTTAAACAAGGGTTATACATTATTGTGTCTTCTGTTTGGCAATGGCTTGAAATTTTTTATGAAGTTGCATATATTTGATGAATAGGCTTAAATTTGATGAATAAATTGCATATATTGGAGGCTAATAGGCTGACAAATGTGGTAAGATAATAATGTTGAGCCAAAGAAGGGAAGGGTGTTGACACTGCACTAAACCTTGTGGAAACAAGGACCTCAACTCTTTCTCATTGAAACAAAAGCACAAAAAAATGATAAACAGAAGTGTAAGTTGCCAATACATACCCTATTATTGGTAACATAAATGGAAGATCTAATCTTCATTGAATGTTTATGATGTAGAAGCTTAAAATAACCTATTGTAAATAATTATTTTACATTCTAGTGATTTTTAGAATTGATTAAGGAAATATCATTATGATGATAATGGTAAGAATTTTGATTATTTGTTCCATTGATATTGCATTTATACAAGTCTACACAGCTTATGAATAAACTAGATCTATGGTGGAAAAGGTTGCCCCATTTGCCCTATTTTAAAGCAATTGAAAGCACGGAAATTATAGAAACTTGAAGGGCAGGAATTATTGAAGTTAAAGTCGGAAGATGCCTTCACCAAATCTCTGTATGCTTGATCTGAGGATTCTCTTGAGGAAGGGAGTTTGCCAATCCTAGATTTCATTAATGGGTTGGAGTGGCCTATTTAGACTTACCGAACTCAAGTACACAGGACCAGTCACAGATCCACCTGATTTGTGCCTACTTTTTGTAAGAGGTTGGTTTTACCTCACACCTCCCTTGTCTCCACTCAAGTCTCTGCTTGACCACGTGCCCTCCTCTATGCAGGCGCCCCATCTTATCAAATCCTAGTCTTCCTTTGATCAGCTAATCAAGTCCAATTCAAGCCCTCATCTCCAAACGCATCAAACACTCAACCTTGTCCTCCAAATAAGGTGTTCAGCCCCTGCTAATACATACAGATTCAACCTTGTATATCCACAATGCACTGGTACTCAACTGCAGTTGAGATTTTCCACAACCTTTGTAACCCCTTTCAAATCTGGTTGCACAGCCACAGCTACTTAAATTCACAGACCAAAACAGCAGCAACTTTGTTTGTTGTATTGGGTCAATTAATCATCTTGATTATTTAATTAAAGTTTTGACGCTCAGCTCTTCAATGCTCCATATGATCTTCAAATAATCCTCTCTCAGTTCTTGAGATGAAGATCAGCAATCTCATCTCAGTAGCAACATCACCTCTTGTTTTCAATCTTCCAAATCTGATACAGAGGTGTCTTCAAAACAACAACTGAAATTCCTTTATGCTCTTTCCGAAACTAATTTTAAAAACGATAAAGATCTGCTCACAAAATCTCTAGTCACTCTCTTCAAATCAGCATTGTGGATTCTCAAATCTAAATTAGACAACTATTTTAAATATACGCTCACAAAATCTCTAGTCATTCTCTTAAAATTGGCAGTGGATTCTCCAGAACTGAGTCAGAATTCTCTTTCAACTAAAACTCATTTGTATCTTTTAATCCACCGTGGGAGCTCTTCAGTGAACTTCAAATATGAGAAGAAGAAGAAAAAGTGGAGAATCAATCTCCATAATCTCAAGAACTTGATAGCACATCCTAAAAATCCCCCAAACCTGATCTGAGATTTTTTTTCTTCACTTTTGATTCTGAAATTTCAATCCTCAATTTGCAGCTCTTCAATGAATCTTCAAGGCTTGAAGAACACTCATTAAACTCTCTTAAGGATGAGGAAGAATTTCAGGTAAGATTTCAAATTCCCTCCCAAAGCTCTCTCAGAACTTAGTTGAAAATGGATGGCAGCTGAGAGTTTTCCAAGCACTTCTTTGATGATCTAGAGCCACCATAGGCTTTTTCAGTTGGATATGACAAAGGACATGTTGACCATCTAATTGGATTCTTAAAATTCAAATCTCGAAGTCCCTAAGCCCACAACAAACTTGGAACAGCATAACAACCTCATTGCAGTGTTTCCTGTGTATACAAGCTCATAACAGCCTTTCCCGTGTGCACTCAGTATTCGCAGAATCTGATGCCCTAGGGGCATTGTGCAGTTAATGCGCTCGTCCTGAGGACAAAAATGTGGTTGCACATTTTCCAGGCAAGGAACAAGGCTAATTTTGCTCATCAATGGCCCATCAGTCCTCTCTACTCATGCTTAGCACTTTTTGGCCTGCTAAATCCTGTTTTTGCATGTTCTTGTAACCTCCATATCTTGAGCATTTCTCCACCAATTTTCCTGATTCTTTGTCCATTATCTCGATCATCTTTTCAATTATTAGCATATTTTTGAACTTCTAAATGCCACTAAAGCATCACTCAAACATAGCTCAATCTTCAAGTACTTTTCTGGCATGGTGGTGATCAAACTTGGAGGTCATCAACACAAGGTCTTCAATAACTCTTCAAAGCCACTTCTAACACACAAGATGACTCACAACTTTCTAACTTATCATGAGACTTTGACATGAAATATGCCAAAACTCACTTTATACATTTACAGATAGCTTTACTCCAAACATAGTGGCTGACACAGACATTGTCAGATATGCTGCTATTTGTCTGGAGTGATTTGCTGCTTTTTTATGGTTGACCAGATTGGAGCAGAGAGGCAGTAAAATATATATGTTTTTGAGAGATGTTCAATCGATTGTGGGAACTATGGTTGTTTAGAAAGCATTAAGTAGGAGTATTCCAGGTTAATGTTTTGAACTGTAGCAAAAATGAATTAAATGGTTTGCTTTCTACCATAAGTATTTTGACAATTTTGCTTTGGGGTTTGGGGATACTGCCCTTTCCTTTTTATCATTCTTTTTTGGGGTTGGTCAGGGTGGTGTTTGGTGAAGATTGATCTGCACTTAGATTTGGTGCGGGGTAACAATGGCTCTAATTCAGTGCTACATTTTAGCAAGATAATTGCAGTCAAGAGGTTTGTTTTGATAGTAAGGACTGTTGAATTGATACTCACGGTAGAAAGGATTTGACTTGTACTTATAGATTGATCTGCAATGCAACAACCTTTATTATGTTTGGTCGTTGTATTTGGTGAAGGGTTGTTATTTTGGGGGTTGTTGTAGTTTGTTTGGGTTGTATTTTGTGAAGATAGGTCTGCACTTCAATCTGGTACAGGGATTGCAATGACTATAGTTCTAGAGGCTTCTTCTGATGAGTTAATTGCACTCAGGGGCTTGGTTTGTGTGTGAGTTATATGTTGAATTACTTCTTTAATTTTTGTAACTGAAGGACTTGACTCATACAATTAGATTGGCCTCCAGTGTGATGTCTTTTATCTTGTTTTAGGATTTGATTTTGAGACTCTGAGTGGAAGGGTGACTATGGTGGACTGTATTTTGTTTGCAAGAACAGATATCAGTGGCTGCAGAGGAATGGTTATGCTGTTACAGATACATGAAATGCAAAAGAATTATCTCTGGAATCAGAGAGGTGGTTTTTCTTTCTGAACTTTTTGAGACAGCATCTCTACTTTTGTTGTTTCTGTAATGTTACATTTTTTACTTTAAAGGTTTATCCTTTCTTCTCTTCTAAATTGACTCAGTTCCATATGTGGCCAAAGGTGTTGAGGCCACCTGACTGCCTTTACACCTTCGCGTCATATGTAGCCCAAGGTGTCAAAACCACCCCTCTGTCTTTTCACCGTAACTTCCATGGGGCCGTACAATATTCTGGTTCATTCTTTTACATTGAAAAGACACAGGAAATAAGATATCATGTTTGATCTGATGAACACTCTGTAGATTGGGTGGGCTCTGTATGAGTGAGGGAGCACCTTTTTTTATTTTCCCTTTGTCAGGCTATACCTTTTGTTTATCCCTTTGTATACAGCCTGTGTACCTTGCTGTATAGCTCCTTTTACTAATATACAGATATCTTATCTTTGCTTATCAAAATTCTGATGGAAACTCTGCATTTGTTATTATTCCTTCCCTGTTCTTTTCTTTGAAAAATGATTGGCTAGCAAGATCATAAGTTTCTTATTCTGAAAGATGTGGTGATTTACATTTTCATCCCAAGTGTTATGATTTTCAATCTCCAATTTCACATAAGCTTGTTACCCCAAGACTTGCAGCTTCATAGTCTTTTTCATTTGTTTTCGTCTGTCAGCATTTTTTAGCTTCATCTACTCTCAAATGCATGTAAAGCCTTTATTTTTTGCATCTGATTGTTATTTATTTTTGTTTTTCCCTGACAAATATTTTGATCAAACGTAAATTCTGTAAGCAACACATACAATCAAATCTCTGCTCTGGTAGTGGGATCAGGTGTTAATTTTTTATGTCTGAAGCTTTTTGTTTTCTTGTTAATTAATTGAGACAATTCTTGATTCAATTTTGATGGATAGCCAACCACAAAGGCAACTCCTAAATCCTGTTGAGAAGTTTGCCATCAGTTCACAAGAGTCAACATGGAAGCATAGTCCATGAAGTGGAGCAGTTTGAGCATGCTGATAAACTAACCTCATGGTTTTTTTGGAAAGTGAAGACATATATTACTCGATTTCTTGAAAATATAAGGTATCTATAATTGCTACTGCTATTACTGAGTCCTCTGTATCGTTACATGCTTCGTCTTTTGTATGTGTCCATTACCAGTACTCATCTCAGGCTTTCCTTGCGTATTTTCATCATCTACAGGTGCCCTTCCTTTTCACATGAAAAACTTAGTGTGCATATGAAGTAACATGCTCTTCTTTATCTTGGGTTTCAATGGCACGCCAAGTCTACCCAGGTAGTACTGTAAAATATAATAAACCATCAGATATTGGGATGGAAAGAGACAACAGAAGCCTGACAAAAGATCTGCGGTTCTTATTTCTTGGTGGTTTTGGGGGAGAAAGTATGAGCCTATATGCTTCCATCTCTTTGAGGTTATTACCAGTGAACTTGAGAAGCCTTCTCATCATATGGGGATAATGAAGCAAAAGGGAATGGATGTTTATGTGAAGTAAGTTATTGATTGGTTGGAGGATGTGGAGCGACTTATGTTAATGACATGCAGAAAACACTTTTGATATTGACATTCTCAACATTGTTATAGGAAATTTTTTACTTCATCTGCTTTCAAGGATTTGTTTATGGAAGCAAAACTCACGAGGAAAAGGGTGTTACTCTTTAAACATATATGTGTAAATGCTATGTAAGTTCTTTTGTATCTCTCCAATCAGCAAGATGTTTCTTAGTTCTAACTAGCGGTGAGTGAAGAGGATGGCCAGCCCCAACGCAATTTGGATCTTTCATCTTTGTTGTAACCCCATGTTGGTTCTGTTTAAATTTCCCCAAAAGAAGAGGGGATTGAAAAAAAAAAAATGCTTGGTTCGATTGCTTTTACTGTATTTCTTTGTCAGTGACATTTGATTTAAATAAAATTCCATCTTATGGTTAGTTCAACTGTTTACTTATGTTAATATGACATGATTTTGTTGGGAAATTAATGATCCTTGTAGGGTTTGGGGTTTGAGGAGACACAGTACAGTTTGTAATTTAAGCCTATGATATCCTAACTGAAGAAACCTCATCAGGGTACCTTGTAAAAACCTTCATTATTTTGAACCAATATAAAATATTATTGTGATGGATATATGAAAGGGATTCAGGTAGTTTAAATTTCTAGGGTTTTAGATGGCCCCACTTTAGATTCAATGATAATCATGCTGACATGTTCTTCTGCTTTAATTTCTATGTTATTTTGCTTCCATTGTTCTATAAATCCATTCGGTTTGTTTGGTTATGGTTGTCATTCACATCTGATTATGCCATATGACTTGCTGATTTGAAATGCTGCTCTATTAAAATAAATCTTGTGTGCGTGTCAAAGGTCTTAAGCTCTGAGTCCTTTAGAACTGTAAAAGAATAATTTAAAAGGCCAAAGCATCCATTAAGGTGTGTTCAAGTGGCATAAAGAATAAAAGGCATACAAAACATGTATTCCAAAAGCAGATAAATTTAGTTATGACATACTAAACTGGGTTAAAGAAAAAGACTAAACAATGTGGAAGATAATGCTAACAAAGGCAATCTTTCTAATCTTTGACATGTAAGACTTTTAGCATTGGCCCAAAACCTATTATACCAAGCCTTAGATTTAGGAAATCTAGATCAGATCAAATGAGATGCCCACTATTGTATGGTATGAGGTGAGTGGGATGGGGGAAGGAATCTCAACAAAGTTGGGAAGGTGGCCTCTAAGTTCCTCCAAGGACTTTGATGATCAGAAACTAATATATATAGGCCTGTTCATTAAGTCCCTTTCATGAATCAAGTACCATCACCCACTTGCTAAATTACTTTCTTTATTAGCTTTGTTGTGAAGGGAATCCTTGTTTTTAGTCCCAACCCTAGACGTGTCAAACTTGGGGGTGGGGTTGTGGGAAGTCATCCACAATCTCTTTGTCTACAATTGTTCCTAGTCTCCCAATCACAACATGCCACGTGACAATTTGTGGGGGTGGGGGGGTGGGGCCACAGAATTACCAACCTTATCTTCCAAAATGACAGAACTGCCCTAAGCATGCCACATGCAGTGATGCTATTGACTTCTGGATCAGTGGATCACATTATTGTGTGGAACCCAGCCTGGTGGTTCTGTCCTGGTTTATATCACAAGGGTGTACTAATACCCAAACCAAGAAATATTAGCATATCCACAAACTTTAAGTTTTAAAAAACAAGGGCATGTAATGGCAAGGTTATGAGACCCATAAGTGTGTCTTTTCTATTGTTTTTCTTCTCTTGCTTTTGTTCATCTCCCTGATAAACAGAGTAAAAGTTGTATTTGTTTACTTGAACATGGACCACACACCATGTTCTCTACACAGTGGCTTCACACATAGAAGTACAGCAGGACTAAAAAGGATTGGCTAGTCGAGCAGGGACCTTTTGCGATTAGCGATAAACCTTGGAACATATATCAAGATAAAACTAATATAAAATCTGGGGTGGGATATATTCTCTTTCAATGTAAAAACATTAAAGGTGGGATTTGAGAATAAGTTTAAAAAAAAAAAAAAAGAAAGGAGGAAAGATAGGTATATGAAATTTTCCTGAAGATTGATTCACATTCTTTGGCATTCTTCCCCTTAAAATATTTCCATCTGTATGTTTTTTTGGAGAGGGACCAAGGCCTATTGTTATTATATACTATTCTTTTTTAATCTGCTAGTAATAGTTGTTAAAGAAAGTTGCCTCATTTAGTAACTTAACGGGCAACATTCTCATCAATTTGTGGATTTGCTTGTGAAGTTGGTGCATGTGGTCCAAATACAGGCGGCAAGCTAATCCTTTACTGATAATATTATACTGACCACCTATGCATATAGGAAATTTTTTTTTAATTTTTTTTATTGGATGGATTTAGACAAAAGCCACCCAATAATTAACCATCCAAACCCATTCCCTAGAACTAGTCTTTATAGGAAATGATGTTGTTTGTATTTATGATTGGATACACTTGATACCTTTATTGTAAAAATTCATGGCAAAGGATGAAGAACTTCTGTGACTTTTTGCTGCTTAATGTTTGTTCTGGTGTAAATTTAGAGTTATAAACCCTCAAAAGAATCGAGTCAAATTTCAGTAGAGGGTATGGTATCAAATAGTTCCTCACTTTTTCATTGTTTTTGTTGGAACCTTTGATTTGCCAGATTATCATATACATGATATTGAAGCCTATGGACCTCTAACTAATGCCAGCTTACTTAAGCAAGACAAATCTTAGTTGATAAAAAATTGCACATTCTAGCCGACACTTTAGTAGACAATCTAAAATGAACTACAAGGAGTCATTTTCACAAAGTTAGAGTGAGGGGGGGGGGGGGGGGGGGGGGGGGGGTGGAGGAATGGATTAAGGCATAATCATGAGTAGGACAAGTAAACTAATACGCACCAAATAAATAGTTCACCTGATTCACAACCAACTGGGCCATGAACCGACTGCCAAATGTCGAGATTATGTAAGCTATAAGATCACAATCTTCAGGCAAATGGGCATTATTTAATTTACTAGGTAATCCAGAGTTTCAGGACTAGGCCATGACCTTTCTAATTTTAATTGGAAAGCGAAATGCTTTGCCTTTGTATAGAGTGACATAATCTCATGTAAAAACCTCAGTATTAGGTAATCCAACACTAGGGTTTCTAATCAATGGTTAGCAGGTTCTTTTTAGGTATAGTTTTGGTTGTGTTTAGGGTTCTATGAGCACACGTGCACATATATAGTCCACAAGTTTCATACTAATGTTATTATTTTAAACATTCTTGGTTGAAGCTTATCAAGAGAATTAAAGATTAAAAACCAAATGGTCCCCCCATTTGGACTATAATTGAGCTAGTTGTGTCTTTTCTTAAAGCTTTTTAGGGTTTAGATTGCTTCCACAAACCCCCTAAGCATCCATGGTTACCTAAGAAAAGGAACCTAACTCATGCCAACAATGGAAATTGCCTGCCATTGTGTCCCTCATTGACAATGACCAGGTTGGCGTCATGACTCGCCACGTAATGTTGTCGAACCTTTGCTATGGACATGGTGCATATACATATAGACATGCACATACACATGTGTGTAACATCTATATAGCGGCGACGACGTGTCTGTGTTTGACAGGATCAAGTTTCTCTTTATAGATCAAGATGGTTGATGATATAGGTACTAATGCAGATAGAGACTATGATCATAAGTATAATTATGCAGGTGGTAGCAGTGTTTCGGCTGAGGATGGGATCATCAAGGAACAAGATCGATTGCTGCCGATCGCCAATGTTGGACGGATCATGAAGCAGATCCTGCCACCTAATGCAAAAATCTCCAAGGAAGCAAAAGAAACCATGCAAGAATGTGTCTCGGAGTTCATTAGCTTTGTGACTGGAGAAGCATCTGACAAGTGTCACAAGGAGAAGCGCAAGACTGTCAATGGGGACGACATTTGTTGGGCTTTGGGAACTTTAGGGTTTGATGACTATGCTGAACCGCTTAAAAGGTATTTGCATAGATATAGGGAGTTAGAAGGTGAGAAAGCTAACCAGAGTAAGGCTAGTGAAGAAAATGATGAACCTTCAAATTATAGAGGTGAACCACCAATGAAGCATACAGTTTCACCTGCTCCACTGAAGTTCAATGTGCTTGAGAGGAGTAATAGCTCTCTTTCCAAGCGACTTTAGGGGCTTTAGGAGCTTTGATGAAATCATCATCAAGATTATAATTTCTACTTGTAAATTATGATCTTGATGATGATGATGTGATGATATATGTTGTTGTTGATGAAAATGGCCATTCCCTTTTGGGGGTGGGAGGAGTATTTGTCTGTTTTCCTTTGTACGGGTTTAGAAATCTTGGGCTTGTTTTTGCTCGACTGTTTTTAGCTTAAGGATCATGTGAAAATTGTGTCAAGCGCTAATCCTTGTATCTTCTGCTTCAAATTATGAGGTCTGTCCACTGTTGGAGGTAGTTTTACAGAATAATATGATGATATTTGTATCTTGGTTTGTGATTCGGAATTTAAGCATGACATCTAGGGCTTGGTTTGAGCTTAATAATGCATTTTACTAATTTTGATCTTCCAACTAAATTAAGTAGGAGTTTATGATGAATTGGATGATTCGCTCTTAGCCTTCTTTCACACTAGAGTACTGACAATCAGGAAACTACTCACCCCAATCTTCAACACTAATTACAACAATATTGAAACATATTCACTGGACATAATGCATCTTAAATTTGATTAACATAGGATTAATGATTAGGGTTTTGCAATTCGTTGGTTTAGCTGGTCTCTGCTTATTTCTTGTCGATGATTATTTAGGTTTATCTTGCTCTAGTAACATCTTCCTGCTGTGAGTACTGATGATTAATTAGACCTATAAAAGAAATGATTAATGGGGTAATTAGATTCCTGGGGTTTTGTTGAATCTTTTGTCAAGCCTTTTATGTAGAATGCTCATCATCAGTTCCAATTCATTTTCTTCTACCCCATGAGTGTTTTAGCAGTTTGAACTTGCTACCTTGACTCCTTGCTCAAGCATACAGCAAGCATGAGTGTGAGCCTCCAGATATCCATCAATACTTGTGATATTCCAAGTTGCCCTAAAGGTGTCCAGAATTAGGGTTTTCTTCCAAAACCCTAGATCCAGGGACCACAGTTTAAGTGGCTCTACATTACATGGTTTGTCATGAAAAACCCCATCAAGGTCTCGGTCATGTTGACATCTCCTATATTCAAATAACTTGGATCATCTTCCCACAAGTGAGGATGACTCCAATGTCTAGATCATTGGAGGTTTTGTGCAGAGATTCTTGGCTGAAAGAGACAAGGCAAAGGGAAACATCATAGATGAGAGAGAATATATATTGAATCAAGCTTTTTAGAGTTAATTTTCTTGATGGTTACAAAAGGAGGGAGAGACATTGAACGAAAACCTAGAAACTCTACTTCTTCAATGCTGTACTCTCCCTCTTTCACAGCTTGTCTACATTTGGAAATGGCAAATAACTATTAAAAACCCTCCCTTTTGTGGTATCTACAAATTCTCAAATATAAAGCATGTGGTAATGAGCTCTCCATGTGACATGTAGCAGCCTGTCTCCTTGCCAGTCTGCTCTAAGACACGTGCTAGACTTGGAGCAAGGCGCATTTTCTGGAAATAATATATATATATATATATATGAGTGCGTGTGACAGTACAGTACGATACCCAGATACAGGTTAAAACTTACCACGATGTAGGGTTTTGTCTATGTTGTAACAAGAATTAATTTCTTTGGGAATCAAGGAAATTGCACCAGATTACCATCCATATACGTATCCCCAAATTACAAAAACTTGTTTTCATATTGATGATGAAATTTTGCTAATGGGTTACAGACTAGAGCTATTTTTTTTTCTTTCTAAAATTAGATACTAGTTTCCATATTTTTATGCTCTACAATCTAATAATTCATTACAATAGATTTTCTTTATATTTTTAAATTCTTGTAATTTCCTATTTTTGTTGTAATTCCCTAATTCTAAGATTGTTTCCTATTTTTGTGTTTTGGACTAATTTTAGGATTGTTTCCTATTTTTGTTGTAATTCCCTAATTTTGAAATTATTTCTTATTTTTGTTGTAATTCCCTAATTTTAGGATTGTTTCATATTTTTGTGTTTTGGGTAATTCACGACAATGCCCTCTTTGTGTATATATATTCATTCTTAATCAATGAATTTTTTTTTTCTATAACCAGTCTCCTCAATGGCTTCCGGTGCATCCCTCTCTTCCACCAATGATCCTATCACCATCCAAAACTCCCAAGATCCTCAACATCCCCTCCTTACAATCAATCTCTCCAACATCACCAAATTGTCATCCTCCAATTATCTCACATGGAGCCTTCAAATCCAATCTCTTCTTGAAGGTTATGATCTTCATCACTTCATTGATGTTACTCATACTCCACCACCACCCACCGTCACGTCACTGGTGTTGCATCCCCAAATCTGGCATACACAACCTGGAAGTGTTAGGATCGCCTCATCTTTAGCGCTCTCCTTGGTGCTATCTCCGTTTCACTACAACCGCTTATTGCCGACACCACCACTTCCCTTGATGAAATGTTGAATTAGAGAGAATTATTGAGAAACAATGGTTTGAATTTTTCATTGATTATGAATGAATATATATACACAAAGATGGGCATTGCCTTGAGTTACCCAAAACATAAAAATAGGAAACAATACTGAGTTAGGGAATTACAACAAAAATAGGAAACAATCCTAGAATTAGCCCAAAACACAAAAATAGGAAACAATCATAGAATTAGGGAATTACAACAAAAATAGGAAATTACAACTAATTACAAGAATTTTAAAATATAAAAAAAATCTATTGTAATGAATTAGCTAATACTACATGCTGGAGAAGAGAAGTATTGTTGTTACAATTATTTGGCTATTCTCACTAGCTTCTTCTCTATTTTGCTTAGATTTCCATATTTCAAAGCTTGTAAATTATTCCCACTTTCAGCATACACTTGTGTGGAATATTGCATACCTTATCTGTCTATCTCAAATTCTTCTTCAGATATTGTAGCCAACATTTATCAAAACCTTATTTCCTAATCTAGAGCCCTTTTTCGCTATCACCTTAGTTTCACCAATCAAGTGCACCACACTTGCTCGTGACACTCTTTCAATTGCTTCAATATTTTTGTCAACATCCTCTTGGCGCTTTTCTTCATCAATTCGCTTTGATTCTTTGCTCTCATTCTTGCCATTAATCAACCCATCTTGTAACTCTCTAGAAACCATGTCTTTATTACTGTGTGTTAATGTTAGGGTCATCATCATCTCTTCTCTTTTGAACTCCTTCAATCTTTCAACCAACAATCTCTCAAAGGGCCCTTCCTCGAATCGCACATCAGTGTACCCATACATCAATGTTAATGTTAATGTTAGGGTCATCATCATCTCTTCTCTTAAGAACCGTTCTTCCACTGGAACCTTGCTTATGGGAAGAGACTTGATGGAGACGAAAATAAGAACTGAATGCAATGCAAACACATTTTCCATGTAACGCTTGAAGATGGGTGGGATTCCATGAACAATCTCAAAATAGAAGATGGTGAATTCTTCCTTCACCATGTCAAGAGAAATCTTGTGATCCAGATCATAATAGTATTTCCTTCTATACACATCATTCCAAATGTACATTATGGTCATCAAAACTAAGGCAAAGGCCAAGGGTAGATACCCTCATTGATCTGAACTTAGATACATAAGCTCAATGTTACCAATCATTGATGAAAATATCGATAATCACATATATATCGTATTTCAATTTTATGGATATATCAGAGATATATCGACGGATATTTTGGAAAAAAAAAAAAAAAAGGTGGTCTAAATATGATCAAAACTTATGAAAATATTGAGAAAAACTCTAAAAATGATATAATAAACAATAATAGACATTTTAAAATTGTTTTATAAAAAAATAATATATGTATATGATATGATTAATCATATTTGATAATAATATTGTATGCATCCATAAAAAAAATGAATTTTCTAAATATATTAAATTATATCAAATATTATTTGACAATAATATTATGATATTTGATTATAATATATCTCACTTTAAAATTATAATTCATTTAATTTCAATTGTATTAAATGATATAAAATAAATGATGATATATGTATAAATTTTTTTAATATTTATATTTTTATATTTAATTAATATATAAATGATATAAAAAGACGGTTAAGAAAATTATAATGATAGGTTTTATATTTTTAGTGATTAATTAAATGAAATTTTAAAATAAAAGAATTAAAGTTAATTTGTTTATAAAAATATTTTTTTATAGTTTTACTATATATTTGTCTTTTCCATATTACTTATCAAATAGGCAGTCACTCAAGGTAAGTCACATATTATTTTTAAATACAATTTTATTTTATTTAAAAATTTAGAGTTTTACTTTTGTATCTCCCATGACTAAGAAAGTGGACAAGTCAAAATATTATTAAAAATAATTATATATTACAAGGATATTATTGTAATTTGAAAAGGATTATTTTAAATTTAAAATAATTATATATTACAAGGATATTATTGTAATTTGAAAGGATTATTTTAAATTTGTCTACCGTTCCAACCCATTGGTTTTTTTTTTCCTTAAACAGAAGAGAAAGATTCCAAGTTAACGAGGGCAGTTGAAATGTCCAAAAGCTATCAACATAAGCCATTGGATTCAACACTTTTGTCTACACTTTACTAGTCAAAATTGAACAATCTCATTTATTATCAATTAATTTGTAGGGTTATTTAATTAAATGGAATAAAACAATTATAGATTTATAAATCTTGTAAAAAAAAAAAATTGGTCTACAAGAATACCATTCATTTTTTTTTTAGGTAAAAATAATTTTTTTTAAAATTTATACAAAAATTATCCAAACATAAATAAAAATTATTTTAATAGTTGACTTTAAAAGTTCAAAAAGATTACCTTGTATAATTGAATCTGTGAGTTCCTTGATGTCACCCGTAGTAGATAAAACCAATGTTTTTAGAATCGAATCGGATATTGAACCGAAAAAGTTATCGATTCATGGTTCACTGGTCAGACCGGTGGTCGAACTATGGTCGAACCAGTGATGTCATAAATATATAATTTATATTTTATTAATATTAAAAATAATATTAAATACATATGATTCAAAATTAATAATATTTGTAATTCTATTTATTTATTTTTATATAAATGTATTAACATTTTAAATTTATTAAATAAAATATATACAATATTTAAATATGAAAAGGAAATGGTAAAAATAATATTTAAATATTAAACATATTGAAAATGGAAAAAAATTGTATTATGTAATTTTATATATATATATATATATATATATATATATATATATATATATATATATATTACTTTTTAAAATAACCTATATGGTTGTTCCTTGTTAAATCTTCAATGGAAGGATGTTGTAGTGGAGTGGATAATATTGTATTGGGAAACCTTGAGGTCTATGGTTCAGGTCCTCCTACGTGCAACAAAAAATGTTGAGTTTTTTCTTACGTTTTTTGATCCCACATCGGAAGTGAGAGGAAGCATAAATAGATTTATAAACCTCTTCCCATCTCTTACAAATTAATTGGTTGTTGGCTGGCCATAGGGCTCATTGCCTAATTTAATAGGCCATTTTGCCAAGAAGACTCATCATAGGATTGGACATTGGGCCAAGGGAAATGTGGGCTTGCCAAAAAGAAAAAGAGGTGGTGGGGTTGACTAGTTTTTTTCTTAAAGAATCGTCTGGGTCATCGATCCAACCTATTTAATCAGTTTGAGACTGGTCCAATTAGTAGATGGTCCAAAAAGGGGAATGGGATCGGAAAGCCCTTTGACCTACGGTTACTTGGGTCACCGGTCCAACCACTTACCCGGGTTACTTGGGTCACCGGTCCAATCGCTTACCCGGGTCACCGGTCCAACCGCTGGTTTAATTGAGATCGGTCCAATTGATAGATAGTCCAAAAAAGGGAACCGGACCGGAAAACCCTCTGGTCGACGGTTCGATAGATCGTCTGCTCCAGTTTTTAAAACAATAGATAAAATTGTGACATGCAAAGTCAAATGGACAAGAAACCCATCCTAATTTTACATAATAAGAAAAATTAAAAATAAAGAAGAAAGTTGTATTTAGAAACCTTGAGGTCTATGGTTCAAGCTTTCCTGCTTGCAACAAAAAATGTTGAGTTTTTCTTTACATTTCCTAATCCCACATCGAAAGTGAGAGGAAACATAAATAGATTTATAAACCTCTTCCCATCTCTTACAAATTAATTGGTTGTTGGGCCCGACCATAAGGCTCATTGCCTAATTTAATAGGCCATTTTGCCAAGAAGACTCATCATAGGAGTGGACATTGGGCCAAGGGAAATGTGAGCTTGCCAAAAAGAAAAAGAGGTGGTGGAGTTGACCCGTTCGGTTCTTAAAGAACCATTCGGCTCACCTAGGTCATCGGTCCAATTGGTAGACAATCCAAAAAGGGGAACCGAATCGTAAAGCCCTCCGGTCGGGTGATTTGACCGATCATTCGGTTCACCTGGGTTACTGGTCTAACCACTGATTTAATCGGTTTGAGACCGGTCCAATTGGTAGACAGTCCAAAAAGGGGAACTGGACTGAAAATCCCTTTGGCCAGCGGTTTGATCGGTTGCCCGGTTCGATTTTTAAAACAAACCCATTTTCTTTGTCAGTTAAAATCCAACTAAATTAATTTGCAGTATATATATCTACTTAATTAGTCATAAACAATTTTCATTGATAATAAAAGATATATATTTTTTTTGGGAACAATTATGATTTAAGACTAATTACAGTAGATAATGGATCTAAGGTCCATATATTTAAGTTAATTAATACTAAGGACATGAAATATGAAAAACAAAAATACCCTGAAAGGAAATCAAGAAAAGTAAATGCACTTATGGGTCTCATTTTCCAAGTTATTTGACTTTTATATATTATTTCTCTTTTTCTTTATTCTTACTCTTTTACTCTCCTTTTAATTTCTTTTATAAAAATATTTTAATATTTTTTCATTTCTCCGTTTATTAAAAAAAAATTGAAAAAGGAAAGCATAATAGGCATATTAATAAACTTTTAGTTATATCTTTTTAAATTTTAATTTTTCTAATTTAATTTAATTTTTATATTTTATAATTGAATAAAAAATATTTTATATAATTTAAATTTAGTTTTAGTTTATTTTTATTTTTCTATTAATATGACATTTAGTAACATTGTTGAAAGTACTTAATAAAACTTTCACTAAATTTTAATATTTTCATTTTAAATTGCATTTTGAAAAATGATTTAAAGTTATATATTGAAATAAACTTTTTAAATCAAGATTTTACTTTGCACATGAGTTAAAAAAAAAAAAAAAAAAGTAAGGTGCACTGTAGATGATACAATATAGTCACACAATATAAATTCATTTAATACAAATTTCATATCCTTGGAATATTTTTGGCATTATGAGAAAATCACGTCCTTCAACTCAATTATAAATTTTTGTCAACCTTTAAACTGAATTTTACACTTTTTGTGGACCTCAATCCATTATCAGTTTTAACTGGCCCTAAATCACAATTGTCTCATTTTTTAAAAAGGCTAAGCACAAGATGTTTTTGGTGACAAAAATTTGTAAAAGGAAAAGGCATTTGTGATGAAAGAAAGAAACCTTTTAATCTCAAATTAACTGAAAAAGGATGATGTAAATAATGGTGGTCTTTACTTTCCATCCAAAGTAAGAAAAGTATTTCCAAAAAATGATCATGTGAAAACAAAGATGCAAGAAAAAAAAAGCTCTTTTAATAAATTCATTAGGGAAAATAAAGCAGAAAATGAACCTAACCTGAGATGCAAGGAGTGAGGACACCATCACCAGTCACCATGGAAGTGCCAAGCATTGTGGCAAACAACAGAAAGAACTTGGCAAAGTTGCTCTTCTCTAGCTTGGACTTGAGCTTTGATGCAATCTGCAGACCTTTACTAGGCAGCTCCAATCGGAAATTGGAGACTTCTCTGTCCTCAGCCTGTCGACTAGGGATCAACCCCACCTTGGCATATCGGCAAATAAAAGAATACAAAGCAAATGTCCCTCCTGTGATATTCATCAGTGTTTAAAAGAAGTGTATAAATTCTAAGCTTAATGGACTATTTTCCTTTTTTTTTGAGTTATAATGTGACTATATATTTAGGGTTGAAAGGGCAGAAAAGATTAAAAAAAAAAAAAAAGATTCATTAGACTGAGTGCACAACTGTTGATCATTGATTAAGCACATACAAGGGAGGTCTCCCTTCCCCAGTTGGAGCCTACATGGTTATTTTAATGGGTAAGTCACACAATTTGATGCTTCACAGTTGGCTTTCAAAGGTGTTTTCCACTCATCTCATCAATGACCAACACTAGAAAAAATGGCACAAAAAGAAAAAGAATCAAGAAATTAATAAACCATTTTACCTTGTTGGTTTGGAAAAGTTTTAAGATCAAAGTGGCATCTTTCTAATAAGAAATGATGATGGGTTCGAGCCATAAAAGAAAACCAAAAAGAAAAAGGAAAGATAGAAAAAGAAGATCAAAGTAGGATTCATGTCATTTAAAATCAAAGGTCATTAATGATGATGAGCTCTCACCATCGCCATTATCATTGGTCTTCAAAACAATCAAGACGTACTTGAAGAGAGGGATGAGGATGAGGGTGTAGAAGATGAGAGAAAGAACCCCCAGAATATCATCATTATCTTTGACACCATCGGTGAAAGTGCTTGCATACACGTACAAAGGCGAAGTTCCAATGTCCCCGTACACTATTCCAACGCTCTGAAACGCCAGGTGCAGTATCACAGACCAGTCCTTGGTATCCTTCAAAACAGAAATTCAAAAGATAAAATATATATATTTCTTTTTCCCAGTTGCCATGCATGCAGATACATAATAACAAGAAAATGATATCAGGGAGCTATGGTGGCTTTGGCCATGGACAGCCCGGTCTCCATGTCTAAGGAGTCCATACGACGTAGTTTTCCCCATGAGAGTTTCTTTGATTTGAGGCCTTGATCATGGGTCTCATCAGGGCTGTTTACTAGACATTTTCTATGATCTATGATCTGAAAAGGCCTTTAATCAAACTACTTTCTGGATGGTTTGCAGAAGGTGGAGAGGCGCCCATTTAAAGGCACAAAAGGTCTGAAAAGAGTGACGAAGAAACGTGAAGTTCAAGGTGGGAGATGTTGATGGGCAACTAAATTTTATGCTTCTGGGTAGACAATGGTGCGGTTTGATTTTATGAATTAGTAAACGAGTTTATGAGTGTTATTTTTTACAATTTATTTTTCAAATTTAGTAGAAAACGCGTCATCTAATTGAATTTATTTCTTGATTGATCTCAGAAACAGCAGGCCTCTGTGTCCAAAAATGACGTTTGCATTAGCACAAGTAGACGTGAGTCTGTGACCAGGCCTCTCTGTACAAAAATAAGACTGTGCAAACACTTAGAGCTCAGCACAAACAGCTGATTAAGAAAGCAGAGAAAGCAGAGAGAAGCAATGACAGCTTCAGATGCTTTTGCTTTTAAAAATAGAGAGGTTGTTCTCTGAATCTTGTTTTTTTTTTTTTTAATCTTGTTTTTAAAAGTTATAACTTCAAAACAATTGCCAAACATGTAAAAAAATAATAATTTAAAGTTGTTTTCTATTTTTTAAAAACCGTTTTAAAAATTTCAACAAATTAACATGCTCTTAATCTTACATAATGTTTTCAATTTAAAATTGTATTTATGCTGTTTAATTTTTTTAATTACTATATATTATTTTGAAAATTAGATTAGACCCAATTGATCGATTAGTGGACTTTCCGATCTGGTCCTCTCTACTAAATTAGACATTTGAACCAACCCCAAAGCTATTGAACCAACGGTTAGACAGGTGAATTGCCTAGACCAGGTAATTCTATATAAACCGAACGGTTCAATTCCCTTGCTTTTCCTTTCATTAAATGAGCCCAATTTAAAACCTACCTCCTCCCCCTCTTTTAAGAAAAAAAACCTAGATGTTTTCCATTTAATGATATTCAGTAAAAGCCTAACCCAATCACCCCTATATGTGTCATACCTTAATTCACATGACTTATTGAGTTAGCAATCCACATCCCATGTGGAAGAAAAATGAATGAATTAAAATTCAAGATTTGATATTAGGTAAAAGCCTAACCCAAACACCCTTTAATGTGTCATACCCAAGGATGAAAATGTCGGTAATTACGGATATATCGGTATTTCGATTTTACGGATATATCGGATATATCGGAGATATATTCGGATATATCGGAGATATATCGGTAGACCTAAAATTGACCAAAATTTATAAAAATATAAAATAAAACTTTTAGAAATGAAATTAAAGTATAATAGATATTTTTAAGTTATTTTATTAAATAAATTAATGTATATATATAATATTGTACGTGTCAATAAAAAATATAAATTTGATAAGTATATATTGATTATTAAATTATATTAAATATTATTTCATTATTATATTGTGATATTTGATTATAATATATTTCGATGGATATTTTAACACAAAAAATCTGTAAACCTAAAATTGATCAAAACTTATAAAAATATAAAATAAAACTTTTAGAAATGAAGTTAAAAACATAATAGACATTTTAAAGTTGATAAGTGTATATTGATTATTTAATTATATAAAATATTATTTGATGATAATATTGTGATTATAATATGTTTAATTTTAAAATCTATTTAATATTAAAATTATGATATATTATAAAATAAATGATGATAAATATATAAAATTTTAATATATTAATAATATTAAAAACACCATGAATAAAATTATGATATTTTTTACTAATCAATTAAATGAAAAATTTTCATTTAATTATAAAATAGTTATAATTAATTTATTATTTAAAGTGTTTTTTTAATATTTTATTTATATCCTAAGTTTTGATATATATTTATATAGTGCATAATATTTATCAAAGGGCACGTTTGCCCTAGTGGAAGTGGAGCTGCATTGGAAACCTTTTGTTGGGGGTTCGAATCCCCCCAACAGCAGCAGGATAAAAAAGGCTCAATTTTGAGCCTGCGTTGACCAAGGGTTGACCGACGATATATCCTTAGCATATGTCGTGTCGGCACCCACCGACACACCGATATTTCGCCGAAATATCGCCTAGTTTCGGCGATATTTTCTTCCTTGGTCATACCTTAATTTAATTGTTGAGTTAGCAATCCACATCCCTTACAGGATTCATGATTTTAAGGATTTGAACTCAATACCTACAACCAATCATAACACATAGAAGGCCACTTGGGTTGCATGCAATTTATCACTTAAAATACAAATAAAAAAATGTATATGTTTCTAAAATATTTATAATATTAAAAAATAATATAATATTTTCTAAAATTTAAAAATGAGTTAAAATTAAATAATTAATTTTTCTTCACTTTGAATATATTGACATTTAAATATTATACATATTTCATTTAATAAAATTCAAAATATTAATGTATTTATACTTATTTTTTATAATATCAAAGATAAAAAATTAATATTATTGATTAATTATTTATTTATATATTTTAAAAATTTTAATAATATAAATGATGTATTTATGATGTCATCGATTCGACCATTGTTTGACCATTAGTCTAATTATTCAATTTTAAATCATAACTTTTTTTTTGTTTAATGACCAATTTGATTAAAAAATATTGAATAAACACTATGATATATATATATTTTCTTTCATTAACATTTGAATATTTAATGATAACAATTTGAAGGATTTTTTACTTTATGAAAAAAAAAAACACACACACACACGTAATAACGAGAATGATAATAACTTGAGTCAAATCATAATAAATTTTAAATTTAATATTAAAAATTATAAAGTTTAAATAAACAGCAAGAAGATAAAATATATGTGAAAAAAATTTATTTTATAAAGATAGTTCATGGTGGCTGTGGCCATGTCTAGGGAGTCCATACGACGCAGTTTTCCCCATGAGAGTTTCTTTGATTTGAGGCCTTGATCACGGGTGTCGTCAGCGCTGTTTACAACATCAGAAGACATTTTCTATGATCTGAAAAGAGCTTTGATTAGACCGGAGGGTTTGCAGAAGGTCTGAAAAAAGTGAAGTTGAAGGTGGGAGATGTTGATGGGCATCTCCCAAATGTTTGCCTGTTGGTTTTGTGCTTATTTACCTTCCATGCCCTGCCCTCACCGTCGGTTGAAAACCGCGTGGTTTGATTTTATGAATGAGTAAACCAGATTCCGAGAGTGTTTTTTTACCGTTTATTGGAAAACGCGTTATCAGTAAATACTCTTACCCCATATCAGCCCAATGGTTGATATCAGAAACATCTAATTTCGTCTTCAAGTTTTGCTTTTTCAAAATTTATTATATTAATTAGTATTTATTTTTTGAAGATATGATTTCAAATTATATTCCTTTACAAATTTGAAATATTTTTTAATTAATATATATATATATTTTAAATTCCCAATCCTACACTAAACATGATATCCCGCCCTTCCTAAAATCTTCTTTGTATCCTTACCATTGAACTAAAAGTACATTTTAGAGTGATTTTAAAAAACGTTTATAATATTTTTAATATTTATAAAAAAAACGTTTTTTTAAAAGAAAATCATTATCAAACGGATTTTAAGTTTTCTTCGATTTTGTTTTCTATTTTTAAAAATAAAAATAAACATTACAATGTTTCTTTTTATAATGATTAAGCTATTTATGAGAAAAACATTATATTTATAATTTTTTGCATCATTATTTTTCTTCTATTATCACATACATTTAATGAATAAAATTAGATTTAATTAGACTGAAAATTCCTTTTACAATGATTTTAAAAAATATTTCTAATCTTTTATATTTGACTATATTTGACTACATATTAGCATATACCCAAAATTTATTATTTAAAAATAAGTAATAAATTTGAGCCGACGACAACACAACCCTACCCTTGATTGTGGCAAAGACCGCATACTCCCTTCTTGCTATTGCCACATGGTAGAAAGCTGAGAGGTGTCCAACAAAAGACAGTGAGTGAATTGTAATGGGGTGAAAATATAGGTAATCACAGATATATTGGTACTTCAATTTTATGAATATATCGACGGATATTTTGGAAAAAAATATCAATAGGCCTAAAATTGATCAAAATTCATAAAAATATAAGATAAATTTTATAAAAATATAATTAGAAGTATAATAGATATTTTAAAGTTGTTTTATTAAATAATTTGATATATGTATAATATGATTTATCATATTTGATAATAATATCGTATGTATCGCTATAAATATAAATTTTATAAATGTACATTTATCGTAGTCACATGTTACACGTATTTTTTCTAATATATCAGGAAAAATCGGTGATTTATTATGAAATATCATCGATTTTTTAAGATTTTTCCCGAAATTTTACTAGAACGATATTTCTTCACCAGATATTGTTTCTATAATCTTCAATACATGATATATTGCCGAAATATATCAATATTTTCTTCCATGATTGTAATATGCATTGGAGAGTAGTGCCCCATTAACTTTCCATCGGGGTGAAAATTATGAAGCATCACGTGCAGATCCATCATAGTCACATATTTCATGTATTCTTTCTGCATCATCACAGATTACAGGAAGCCTATCATAGGGTTGACCCTAAGATGGATTGCATATATCCATAGGTCTTGTTTGGAAGATATAATATCAAAAAAATCACAACAATCCGGAGTTCAAAAAATACAAATCTAAGTAGCTTTTAAAAATAATTAGCATGTTAACATTTTATACACTTTGGTCAAAGATACTATCTTGGACCATTCAAGTACAATCTTTATCTTTAATAATTCGGATAGTATCTTTTAACAATATAAGTTCTCTCTTTGACAATTTTAAGTACCATCTATTTTATGATTATAGAAAAGTTCAATGAACACAACATAAAAATAAAAATAAAATAGAAAGTAAAAATAAATAAAATAAAAAATAAAAAGATAAAATTATTGATCTTTCTCATCCACTTGATAGAAAAAGAAATTGGTTATTACTCCTTTATATTATAGAGATAGAATTCTTGTCAAATTCATAAACTAACATAATGTCTAATTCCTTTTCGTAATAGAAAAGACGCTCTCTCTCTCTCTCATCAAAATAGAGAACATTGGTTATTGCTCATTTACATTCATAGAGATAGAATTCTTCAGAATTCATTAACTAATATAATGTCTAATTCTTTTCCAAAATGGAAATGGTGGATTGAAATATAATGCCAAAATTGTCAAATAAAATACGTCATCGCCTCTCTCTCTCTCTCTCATCCCTTTGATAGAAGAGAAAATTGGTTATTACTCTTTTACATTCATAGAGATAAAATTCTTCAGAATTCATTAACTAATGTATATAATCTCTAATCCTTTACTGAAATGGAATGACGGGTTGTACCCAATGATCAAAATTTATGAAAATATATAAAAAAAAAACTTATAGAAATGTAATTAGAAGTATAATAGATATTTTAAAGTTGTTTTGTTGAAAATTTTAATATATGTATGATATGATTTATCATATTTGATGATAATATCATATACATCAATAAAAAAAAAATGAATTTTATAAGTGTATATTTATTATTAAATTATATTAAATATTATTTCATAATGATATTATGATATTTAATTATAATATGTCTAATTTGAAATATATTTAATATTAAAATTATGATCTATTTAATTCAATTATATTAAATAATATAAAATAAATTATGATATATGCATAGTTGTGATATTTAACAATAATGTTTATAATTTGAAAACATACTTTATGCATTATCATTTAATTTAGATGTATTTGATGACATAAAAGAAATAATGATAATCTGTATAAGTATTTTTTATTTTAAAATTTTGCTAATTTTATTCAAAAATGTATATTTATTTTAAATATAATTATTATATAAAAGTCACAATCACAAAAAATATTTTTTTTATAGTAATTTTATTATGATTAATTTATAATATATATATATATATATATATATATATATATATATATATATATATATATAATTTATGTTATTTGTTTATATATATGATTAATATATTTCATGTTAATAATGTACATATATACATAATATACATAAAATATATATATATATTTTCAAATGAACCATGGTTGGTCCGGTGGTGTTGGTGAGGAAACATGAGCGAGTGGTCAGAGTATCAATGCCAAAATTGCCAAATAAAATATGTCACCACCTCTCTCTCTCTCTCTCTCCATCTCTCTCATGACTCTAACCTCAGGGAATATTCTTACACCAATACTTGACCAATGAGTAGTTGTTTCCATAAATTATTACGTAGCAATAATAATGAGGCCTTGTTGGTAATACATTGGGTTCATCTACAATAATACAACTAATGAGAACAAATGACACATGAGAGTAAAAGCCAAATTTGGCTGAGCTTTTGACAGAATTGAGACATAAGTTTTGATACTGCTAAGCATTTTTCCATTCAGAAAGCACTGAGATTAACCCAATACGAAAGAGAACAAAATTGTAAATGGGTAGAGATGTAAGTCTTTGATTTGGTGGTGGGGGTGAAGCTGGGCAGCTATCAAGACTTCCAATTGTGTGCATATGTTATCTTGGAATCAATACCTTTTGTGGCATTGAAGGGCAGTGGAGGTGACCCTTTTGGTATTCAAATGAGTACCATGTTTGTTTAACATTACATCCACATGGACCACTGCTCCTCAAATTTGTGGTCCATGAAGATGGGGGTGGGTTCATAGGATGCAAAATTTCATTCATTTTCAACTGGGACTAGTATAAATATTGTCCATTTTGGATAACTAGCCCTCGTGCACTATAAAATGTGTCTACCAAACGTTTCACCCCTTATAAATTTCATAAGCTTTTCTCCCCCATGCTTAGGTTATCATGGTCCCCCTCCAAAGAAATATGTGTATGTGAAGACATCTTAGGGTGACAATTATTATCATTTTGTGGGAGATTCTTGGATCTGGTTTTATACAATTTGAATTGACATTCACACACCTAACATCACAAAAATTCAACTAGTTGCCCTTACTTTTTTCAGGCGATGTTCAGAGGTTCCCCCACAGCCCTTTCTAATCCAGTGATATCTACTGCAGGAGATGAAGGGCCCAAAAGAGACTTTTAAGTGCCTAAGAGTGACAATAATTGGATGCTTTTTGCGATAATTGGCCGAGTTGTATCCGCCTCGAACCTTTCCACGCCAAGTCTGATACCTGGTACCATCTTCAACACAGACCCAACTAAGAACCGGTTAAACTAAGTTGCCTTGGTTGAGATTCTGAGTGGACTCAAGTTGAAATTATGAGTTCAATCTTTTAAGATCTAAATATTCTCACATTAAACCATTTTTTTTTCTTTTCAAATCACAACGAAAGGCAACCAAAACTGAGAAATTTCTAATAAATATGAGAGATTCTCTTAAAAATAAATTTTTTTTCAAGACCCATAACCATGAAGGATAAGAAGAAGAAAGAAAGCTTTGTGTTAGTGATGTAGTTTGTGTTGCATGTTGGTGTTGCCTCTCCTTGCTCGATCTCCATAGTGTTGTTTGGCTGTGTATTAGAGAGAGGCTTTTGCCTCTGCAATCCGGGTATCCCGTTGTGTGAATAAGTGATGTTTGGGATTGAGAATTAAAGAAAAGGATTTAATGTATTGTCTTATATAAAAATGATTTATTATTTCAAATGTTCATGTATTTGTATCATTTTATCTTATATGTCAACTGCATTTGGAATTGGAAATTTGAAAATTAGTATTTTATATATTAAATATGGTATGAATGACTTTAATTTAGGTAATATATTATTTTACATGGTAATGATATTATATAAGGTGTATTACGTTAATTTATTGTTAATAATTAAAGAAATTATTTCATTTATTATATGTCAATAGTTTATTATTAAGTTTATTAGCTTCTTAATTCATTTAATTATATTAAAAATTATTTTTATAATTTTTTGATCTTCTTAAGTATCTTATTTTGCATATCGCTAGAACCGAGACGCGGATATAGACGTAGAACCCTCCGAGCCAATGACCGATACCGCGATTTTGAATCATGATTCTAGAAAACTACCAAATATACATTTATTTGATATTAAGAACAGCGACGGCTACGCCATGTCTCAGTTTTTAATTCTCATTCATACTAGGTTCTCGGATGCTTACAACAAAGCCCCATTTGTTAGGCTGCATAAGCCAAACATAAGATATTGTGTTAACAATTATTGCACTTTTCTGAACAAACCTTTGCTTGGATTGCATATTAAAAATTTAGAACTTTGTATTTAATGTTAAATGTAGCTTTCTAGCATCTAATAATTCATTAAAACATGAGTTCAAACCATGGGGGTGTCCATTGGCAGAAACAAACAGCTGATATTGTATGGCAAAGGCATATTCATGTCAACATGGGAATATCAGGGATGAATGATAAATGTGCATGTGTATGTGTTTTTGTTTGATGTCAGAAACTTATTAGTCATGTAATACAAAGAAGAAATGGTCACAACCTAATGCAATCTACGTGCCAAACCTAGAAACCTAGAAATTGTAAACGTACAAACCTAGAAATTCAGAACTTTCCAGATTATTAGGAAACAAACTTACTGGCAAACGTGTATTGAAGGGACTTCTTGAATGCTATCCTCACTGTCAACTAAACTTTATCGCTGATATCTGTTTCATGGTTGTAATCAAAGTGACTTCTTCATTAGCACTGCATTCCATCACAATAAAAATTACAGCGTCCTCAAGGTTTTCTTTGACAATTTACAAAATCTGCACCATGCTGAGGGGAAAAATGGTGCATGCAGTGGACAAAAACCTTTGCCAAAAATTTTGCAAATTCATAATCTTTTCCAGTTCCAGTCAAAGTTCAATTGTTGCAAAATGACCTTACTTGGCTTTGGCATTTCTTTGGAGCCTGTCAAAAATTGGATTTTCTACTAGTTCTTTAGCTGAAGGCCACCAAACTGGATCTGGATCCAGCATTGCCTGGTAGGATTATCAATAAATCAACCATATAGTGCAAGATCATCTTAACTACGGGCTTCAAAATAGCATAAAAAGAAAATTATGAAATGACAGTAAAAGTTATCTTTTGATATAAGGGAGTGTCTGCAGGCAATTCAAGAATGAATTCTAACCACCACTGGAATGATATCCAGTCACCAACTTCACTACAAACTTCATTCTTGTAACTAAGTCTTCCGTGTTGAATTTTGGCTATATATACATGCTTGATACTAATGAGACGGCTGATCATCACCTTCCCCATGTTTCAAAGCTCATAAATCATTCCCACTTTCAGCATACGTTTGTGTGGAATGTCAAACACATTTTCTGCCTGTCTCAAATTCTTCTTCAATATATTGTAGCCAACATTTATCAAAACCTTCTTTCCTAATCCAGAGCCCTTATCCGCTATCACCTCAGTCTCACCGATCAAGTGAACCACACCCGCTTGTGCCGCTCTATCAATTGCTTCAACATCTTTGTCAACATCCTCTTGGCGCCTTTCTTCATCCTCTTGGAGCCTTTCTTCATCAATTTCCTTTGATTCTTCGCCCTCATTCTCAATATTAATCAACCTATCTTGCAGCTCCCCAGAATCCATGTCTCCAGTGTGTTCTCTTACGAACTCCTTCAATCTTTCAACCAGCAATCTCTCAAAAGGGTCTTCCTCGAATCGCATGTCGGTGTACCCGTACCTCACCACACACTGGAACACATAAATATCATCTGGGTCTACCCTGCGGAAGAGGAATCGTTCTTCCACTGGAACCTTGCTTATGGGGAGAGACTTGATTGAGACGAAAACAAGAACTGAATGCAATGCAGGCACATTTTCCATGTAATGCTTGAAGATGGGCGGGATGCCATGAACAAGCTCAGAGTAGAAGATGGCCAATCCTGGTTTTCTACTAAAGTTTGTGCTCCCTACTAATTCCTTCACCACCTCAGGAGAAATCTTGTGATCCAGATCATAATAGTATTTCCTCCGGTACACATCATTCCAAATGTACATTATGGTCATCAGAACTAAGGCAAAGGCCAAGGGTAGATACCCTCCTTGATCAAACTTGTAGAGGACTGAACTTAGATACAGAAGCTCAATGCTACCAATGACCACAACATATGAGATCACTAGTAGTATATGGGTTTTCCATATCATGATCATCACAAGAACCAGAAATGATGAGGTGAGGGTCATCACGAACACCACCGCAATCCCTACACCAACAAAGACTCGCAATCATGATCATTTTGAAACATCACTAAGCTCGAGAAAAGCTGAAAATATGAAAGATGTGGGTAGATTACCATATGCATTTCCAATCTTTGTGGTAGTCTTGAACCCTACAGTGACCCCTACACAAGCCAGCATGAGAAGGTAATTGACCTCAGGAATGTACACTTGCCCTTCATACTTAGTCGATGTATGCACAATCTTCACTCGAGGAAAGCACCCTAATGAGAGAGACTGCTGGATAATGGAGAAAGTGCCAGATATCATAGCTTGACTAGCAATGATCGACGCTGACACAGCCACAACAAACATCGGCCAGTACAGACCATCTGCACCGGAGAAACCCCACCTCAACCAATAAAATAACTACCAAGAAGACAGAAAACAAACTCTAAAGCCAGAATGCTCACGTGGTATGGACTTGAAGAAAAGGTCAGCAACATCCTGATGGTGTTTCCGGAGAAAGGAGGCTTGTCCAGTATATGCCAATACAAGAGCTGGGTATGTGACAGCGCACATACTTATTTGAATTGATCGAACTGTGAAGTGGCCAACATCAGCAAACAGCGCCTCCGTCCCTGCATTTTCCCGAAAACAATCTGAGAATTTTCTCAAGTTAATGATGGAGGAGAATTGATTATTGATCCACATCCAAACCTGTTATGGAGAGGACGGCCCCACCAAGGGAAATCCAGGCTTCTTTCTTGTTCCTTCTAAAGTAATTGATGATGTACTTGGGATTAATGGCTTTAACAACCGTTGGATCAAACTTGATGAAGTTGTAGACCCCAATGCCGCTAATTAACGCGAACCAAACACAGATTATTGGAGCAAAACTGTATCCAACTTTGTCAGTTCCAAATCTTTGAACCATGAAAAGGCACACCAAGATAGCTACTGATATCCAAACAATCCTATCTGTGTCCAAGAAAAAAATTATTTAACTTTGTCAGTTCCAAATCTTTGAACCATGAAATAAAATTTAATTACTTTTTTCAAGTGAGGAAAAAATAAAAATAAAATAAAATAAAGAAAGAATGGTGAATAATATGATTATATATAACCATTTTTTTTAAAAAAAAAAATTTATGATGATGGGAAATTTTTATTGTATTTAATAATTTAAACTTTTACCTTTTTATCAGTCACGATCTATAGGACAAGTCAAAATATTATTAAGAATAATTATTCGAGGATGTTATTGTAAGTTGAAAGGATTATTTTAAATTTGTCAACAGTACAAACCCATTATTTTATTTATTTTCTTTTTCCTTACAGAGGGTAAAGATTCTAAGTTAATAAGCCATTGGATTAAACACTTTTGTCTACACTTTACTAGTCAAAATTGGACAATCTATTTTTTTATCAATTAATTTGGTTCAATTCAATTTTTTGTAATTAAAAGGAATAAAATAATTATAGATTTACAAATCTTAAAAAAATAAAAAATGACCTACAAAAATACCATTCTTTTTTTTTTTCAAAAAATTATCCAAATGTTAAATAAAAAATTTATTTTAGTAGTTGATTTTAAAAGTTGAGAAAGATTACCTTGTGTCATTGAATCTGTAACTTCCTTGATGCCACCCACAGCAGATAAAACTGTGACATGCAAAGTCAAATATCAAATATACAATAAAAGATTGAAGGACGAAACCCATTTTCTTTGTCAACAAAAATCCAACAAAGGTGGTGTTTATTTTTTTACTTAATTTTTAATAGAATCTTAATATTTAATAATGTTAAATATTAGGTTATTTGTTTTTATAGTATTTTATTTATATTAAGTATTAAAAGTAAAGAAAAACTAATATATTATTTTTTTTCTATTTAGAAAAAGTTACATTTTTTGGCTTTTTCTATTTAGTAAAAAGTTTATAATAAGTTATGAAAAGGTAGAAAAACAAACAACCTAAATTCTGAAAATAAATTGTTTTCAGCAAAAAACCAAAAAAACAAATACCACCTAAATTAATTTGCAGTACCACTAGTAGACAAGAGACCCATCCTAATTCCTAACTATAAGAAAAATCCATCCTAATTCCTAACTAATAAGAAAAATTAATAAAATTAATAATAAAGAAAAAAGTTGAATGCATATTCTGCCATATACATATATCTACTTAAATTAGTCATAAGTAATTTTCAATGATAATAAAAGATAACTTTAAAAAAGCTAAGCACGAGATTTTTTTGGCAACAAAAATTTGTAAAAGGAAAAGTCATTTATTATGGAAGAAAGAAACCTTTTAAATATCTCAAATTAACTAAAAAAGGATGATGTAAATTATGGTTGTTTTTTATTTTTCATAGTAAGAAAAGTATTTAAAAAAAAATGATACTGTGACATGGTTTTTACTTTCTAAAGTAAGAAAAAGTATTTCCAAAAAAGGTAGTGTGACATGGTTTTTACTTTCCAAAGTAAGAAAAGTATTTCCAAAAATGGTAGTGTGATATGGTTTTTACTTTCGAAAAGTATTTCCAAAAAATACCATGTGAAAACAAAGATGAAAGGAAAAAAATAAAATCTTTTAATAAATGCATAAGGAAAAATAAAGGTGTATGACAGTATGTCATTAAATTTGTATGTAAATGTAAAGAAGGATAAAAACTAAGCTAACCTGAGATGCAAGGAGTGAGGACACCATCACCAATCACCATGGAAGTGCCAAGCATTGTGGCAAACAACAGAAAGAACTTAGCAAAGTTGCTCTTCTCTAGCTTAGACTTGAGCTTTGATGCCATCTGCAGTCTTTTACTAGGCAGCTCCAACCGGAAATTGGAGACTTCTCTGTCCTCAGCCTGTTGACTAGGGATCAACCCCACCTTGGCATATCGGCATATAAGAGAATACAAAGCAAATGTCCCTCCTGAAAATTATCCAGTGCTTAAAAGAATTGTATTCTAGGCTTAATTGGCTATTTCCTCTTTTTTGAGTTATAATGTGAACCACATATTTAGAGTTGAAAAGGCAGAAAGGATTAAAAAAAAAAAAAAGATTCATTGGATTGAGTGCACAATTGTTGATCATTGATTAAGCACATACGAGGGAAGTTTCCCTTCCCCAGTTGGAGCCTGCATGGTTATTTTCAAGGGCAAGTCACACAGTTTGGCACATCAAAGTTGGCCTTCAATGGTGTTTTTCACTCATCTCATCTATGATCAAGACTAGAAAAAAATGGCAAAAAAGAAAAAAAAAATCAAGAAATTAATACACCATTTTGCCTGGTATGGAAAAGTCTTAATATGTGGCATATTTCTAATAAGAAAAGATGATGGGTTCATGCCATAAAGAAAACAAAAAAGAAAAAGGAAAGATAGAAAAAGAAGATTTCAATTAAAATCAAAGGTCGTTAATGATCATGAGCTCTCACCCTCGCCATTATCAGTGGCCTTCAACACGGTCAAGACGTACTTGAAGAGAGGGATGAGGGTGAGGGTGTAGAAGATGATAGAAAGAACCCCCAGAATATCATCATTGTGTTTGACACCATCAGTGAAAGTGCTTGCATACACGTACAACGGCGAAGTTCCAATGTCCCCATACACTATTCCCATGCTCTGAAACGCCAGGTGCAGTATCACAGACCAGTCCTTGGTATCCTTCAAAACAGAAATCCAAAAGATAAAATAAAATAAAAAATCAAATCTTCTTTCTCCCGGTTTCCATGCATAAAGGTGGGGGGGTGGGGGTGCAGACCTTGGAGCCATGGTGGCTATGGCCATGTGCAGTCCCGGACTCCATGTCTAGGGAGTCCATACGACGCAATTTTCCCCGTGAGAGTTTCTTTGATTTGAGGCCTTGATCATGGGTGTCGTCAGGGCTGTTTACCACATCAGAAGACATTTTCTATGATCTGAAAAGGGCTTTGATTGGACCGGAGGTTATGCAGAAGGTGAAGAAGGTGCAGAGGCCAGTTTAAAGGCACAGAAAGGTCTCAAAAGAGTGAAGTTGAAGGTGGGAGATGTTGATGGGCATCTCCCAATTTGCCTCCTGGTTTTATCCTTATTTACCTTCCATGCCTGCCCTCACCGTCGGTTGAAAACAGAAAACCGCGTGGTTTGATTTTGTGAATGAGTAAACGAGATTCCGACAGTGTTTTTTTACCATTTATTTTTCAAATTTGTTGGAAAACGCGTTATCAGTAAATAAACTTACCCCATATTAGTCCAATGGTTGATATCTGAAACCTATTATTTACTTTTTTAAGATATGACTTCCTATTATATTCCTTTACAAATTTGCAAATATTTTTTGAATTAGTATATTATTAAAAATATTTTTTAACTAATATATATATTTTAAATTCCACGCCTACAATAAACAGGATATCCCATCAATATTCCTAAAAACTTCTTTTTATCCTTACATTTCAATTAAGTGTGTGTTTTAGAGCGATTTTAAAAAATATTTATAATATTTTTAATATTTAAATATAGAATTTTTAATTAAAAAGATAAATCTATAATTTCTGTCATCTTTATTTTTCTTCTATTATCACATACATTTAATTAATAAATTAGATTTAATTAGACTAAAAATTCATTTTGCAATGTTTAAAAAAATATTTTTAATGTTTCGTATTTCACTATATTTGATTGCAGATTAACAGGATACCCAAAATTTATTATTTAAAAATAAGTAATAAATTTGAGATGGCGATATCACAACCCTACTCTCAACGATATATCGCTAGTATATCTCGATATTATGTTTCATGATTGAAATATGCATGGCGAAGTGTAGTGCTCCATGAACTTTCCAGTGGGGTGAAAATTCTGAAGCATCACATGTAGATGCGTCATAGTCACATGTTACACGTATTCTTTTTACAACATCACAGATCACAGGAAGCTGATCACAGGGTTGACCTTAAGATGGATTGCGTATATTCATAGGCCTTGTTTGGAAAATATAATATCAAAAAAATCACAACAATCCGAGTTTAAAAAATACAAATTTATATTTAATTATCCAGATACTATTTTTTAATAGTATAAGTTCTATTTTTGACCATTTTAAGTACCATCTATTTAATGATTAAAGAAAAGTTCAATGAACACAACATAGAGTGATAAAAAAAAAGATCATGAAATAAAACTTCTCCATTTAAGAAGATTCATAATAATAATAATAATAATAATAATTTTAAAAAATAAAATTATTGATTTTTCTCATCCCTGTTAGAAAAGGAAATTGGTTATTGCTCCTTTATATTATAGAGATAGAATTCTTGTCAAATTCATGAACTAGTATAATGTCTAATTCCTTTTCGTAATGGAAAAGGTGTTCTCTTTCTCTCTCTCATCCAAAGAAGAGAACATTGGTTATTGCTCCTTTACATTCATAGCGATAGAATTCTTCAAAATTCATTAACTAATATAATGTCTAAGGCCCACAAATTTCAAATTGCTTTTATGTATGACACACAAGGTTGCTATCTAAATATGACAACTCTTTCGTCATTAATTTTTTTAAGTTATTTTTATTATAATTTTAATTTTTTTTCAAAAAAAAAATCATTTTAGAATCATATAAATTCTTAAAAATCTATTGAACAACATTAATTTTCTTAGCTAATCCATTATAAAAAAATAAATTAGTTAAAATTTGATTAGAATTCTTTTTCTTTTTTGGTTCTTTTCTTCTAGTAAAACTATATTTTTAAATTAATAAACTATAAAATAATACTAAATATTTTTAATTAGTTATTGACTTATTAGATATAAAATTTATTTATTTATTTATATGAAAATTTTCATGTGATGAACTCTCATTTATTAGGAAATTATGAAAACTTGTAATTTTTTTAATTTTTATGATCTTAAAATTGTCAAATGGACCTTAATTTGAATGTTATTAATTATTAATTTATTTTTTATTAATGTTGTATATTGTATGTAAATAAGTAGTCTTTATCCTTAAAAAAATGTATTTTGTTTATTTGTATTTTAGGATAAAGATATTTGAAAAACAATAATTAAAATAAAATTAATTTAATAAATTGTAGAACATCCTAAAATACCAAAATTTACTCCATTGTTGTTTTATATAACTAAGAAAAATATTTGAAAATTAGTAATTTAATATATTTCTAAATATCCTAAAATATCAAAATGGATTGTAATACAAAAGTTTATAATGATTAATGATGTGATCACTTAAAAAATTGGTAATAAGATGATAATTAGGATTTCTAATTATGTTCAGTTAAGTAAAGAACACGTAAAGTTTTTTATGTTAGATTCTATTTATTATTAATTACTGGTGTACATGATATATATATATATATATATATATATATATATATATATATATATATATATATATTTCAATTTTAGAAAATTGTGAATTTTTTCAGATTGACTTTTTATCCAAATTAGTTAATTTTATTTTTTTAGTAATATTTTTTTAGAAAATAAAGAAAATGACAAAAAAATTATTTTATATTAATTATATTCTTTTATTTCTTGGGAAAAAAACTTTATTAATTTATGACAAATTTATTTTTGAGTCAAATGTATAAAATTTAAGTATTCAATGAGATACACTTCTTAGTTTTTTATTTTTAAAATAAGAAACTTTTGTACAAAAGTAGAGATATTAATGAGTCATTGAACTATCTACATGGTTGACAACTCTTACAACTTTGGCACGACAATACAATTCTCAGGGGCATGTTGTACCACCAAGCTAATAGTTCATAGTACAAGTTTTCCATTAGGGACCACTATACCAAAAGCGAGAGAAACTTCATCATTCTTTTGTCTTTTTTGACTTCAATATCACCACATAAGAGAGACATGAAGACGTAAAATAAGGATTTTATCAATTTGTTCTCACCCAACATAATAATGACATGAGTTTGCTCTGTCTTCACATTATATGGTGAATACGATGATGGTCACTTTTGCAAATTGAAACTAACAATATAAAAAAATAATATAATAAAAATTAATATAAGAATAAATTGTAAATAAATAAAAAAATAAGGAGGGAAGAAAATATAAACTCAAGATTTTATAACGGTTTAACACAATCCAACTTATATTTACTCTTCTTAAGTTTTCAATCGGGTGACAGATTTTTTAACAAGACTTCTAATTCAAACTTTCAAGTTTACAATGGACTATAGTTCCAATCAACTTTCTTGAACTTTTAACTCCAAATACCCTTTTGAATTATTGTTTTAAATATTTTTTATAACAAAAATTTTCAATATAAAACATTGTTTTCAAAATCGGATTGGATATTGAACCCAAAAAGTTACCGGTTCATTGGTCAAACCTGTGGTTGAACCAATCGATAATGTCATAAATTTATAATTTATATTTAATAAAATTAAAAATAATTATAAGAAATTATATATACATAATTAATTTTTTAATAATATTTTGTATTTTATATTTGATATGTCAAATTAAATATTAAATGATAAATATAAATATAAATGTATTAATATATTAAATTTTATTAAATAGAATAATATTTAAATATGAGGATATATTCAAGATAAAAAAAATTATAATATTTAAATTAATTGCATATATATATATATATTGTTATTTTAAAATTCTAAAAACTATTATATTAATTAATTAATGTTATTTTTATATTTATAATTAATAATTATTATACCAATAATGGTAGATATAAATATTTATATTTATTTAAATGTTCTATATGATAAAAATTTAAAGTAGGATATATACATATTTTCCATGTTGTTGACCAAATAGCTATGTAAGTTGGTGGTCAACCACTCATTATGTAAACCACATGTCCTAGGTTTCAATTCCCTTGGAATTTTGGTTAAACCATAATTGACTGGTTTGTGAGAAATTGAACAGTTTGTCCGATTCGGCGATTGAACTTCCAATTCATTTTGTCCAACGACGATTCAACTTTTGGACGGTCCATTTCACTAGACCAGACCAAAAAGGCCATCAATCGACGGTTAAACCAATCGGTTGGGTCTATTTTTCAAAACAATGAAATTAGGGTTGAATGATACATTAAAATAAAATGCAAGTTTAAAAGTAAATGCATATCTAAAAACACTCTCTTGATGCTTCAATTATATTAAAAAATAATTTAGAACTCTTTCTCGTTCCATATAAGGGTTGAAAGCCACTAGATATAATTTGAGTACTGATTGACCAACCAATTGATTAACTACTAATCATCAAAGTTACTATTTCCTAACTAACTCAACCGATTGAGACTTAGCTTAACCTAGTTGAACCAAAGTTACGCCAATGATTGGAGCCAAAATGTGTGCTCCAATGGCACATATATAATATAATTTATACAATATAAAAAACTCAAATCATCAAACTTAACTTAAATTGATGCTAAGATCCTAACTATGGATCTAATTTCCATTTTTGAACCTAATTCCAGATCTAATGGGTGAAAAGAATGCTTAGTAGTAATTTCATTCTCAACCAAGGGAGTAGAAAAGGTTAAATATACATAAATGAGAGACTTTGGACTCTTGAACCATAAAGAGTCCAAATAAGAGCATAATGAGAAAACAATAGGCATGAGATACTAGTAACAAATGTTATGAAGTGAGATAGAAGGCAATCAATCATAATGAAGGAAGTTTGAAGCAAATACAATCAAATTCACATGGAAATTTGGAAATCAAAATTTGGCCACAACAAGCACTTTAAATTTGAGGTGAAATTTGGAGCACTTACCAAAGTCATTTTTGAGCATGTTATGTATCATTTTGAAGCTTGGGAAGTCAAGAGTCCAAAACTTCAAATGATGTGCAAATCAGAGCTTAAATGAGGAAGTTATGTGCATTAGAAGCGAAGTAGTAGTAGGTAAGTTCAAAATTCACAGTGAATTTCGAACTCACCATGGTGATTTCAAATTTGGCACTTTTCCTCCACTTATGAGTTCAAAATTGATTTGGAACTCACCTCAATTTTGAATTCAACCGTTGGTGATTGAGTTTTGAGCTCTAAAACATACCAAAAACGAGTTCCAAATGCCTTCATCTAATTCAAAATGCATTTTTCTCATTTAGAACTCATAATATTTAGAGTTTTTTAGGTTGTTTATAATTTTTCTCTGTAATAAGTGGCCAATGGAAGCATATCACATGTTAGGTTATTGAATTTATTAAACTCTTTTACTTATAGGTTTTGAAGGAGGAAGAGAAAAAGATGGAGTGAAATCTCCTCTTAAAAGTCTTTAATAGAGTTTTAGGTTTTCTTTTCTTTTTCAATCTTTTTATTTTATTTTCTCGGCAACCAAACATGGGTTGTAAGAGAAACCCTCCATCATGTTTGGCTAACTTGATTAATCCAAAGATGCTAAAATGATGAAGGTGAAGAATCCAAAAAAAAGTAGCAAGAACACGACAAAGTATGGTTTTCTTTATGTTTTCAAGATTTAATTGATAAGAATAAATCTTTTACGTGAGTTCACTATACATAAATTACAAATGATTCTTATCAAGATAGTAGTGATTCTTGAGAAGACATTGATCACTAATTACTATAATTTGATTTTACTATTAACGAATTTAAGGGTCAAATCTACAAAAATGGATATAAGCTTTGATTGAATAAAACTAAAATCAAAATTGACCAGCACCTATCATTGTGAGTTAATATTAGGGATTGATACAGTATATTATTACCCGATACTAGTGATTTTTAGTAACTTCTAATCATTAGTTATCCTGATTTTCTTTATCGTTATATTTTCCTAAAACAAAGCTACAAGGAATAGGAAATGTCAAAAAGTCAAACTTTGAACCAATAATTAATTTTTATTCTCATTCACTTGATGGTTTTATAAATATGTTTTAAAAAGGAAAAAACTAAGTTTTGGATGTAACATTAATCCTAGGATTCAATTTGGTTGTGGATTGACTTTGATCATACACCCTAGATTTTATAATGCTATCCTTTTAAGGATTTGACACTAGATTATGAAACTCTCTGAAACATTCCTTTTTTAATTTGATTTATTTTATTTAATATTCAGGAAATCTTTATTCATATTTTATCTCTATTTATTTAAATTATGATTTTATTATCTTAAACAAATAATTAATCTTTTTAATCTAAAAACAAATAAACACATTAGAGCTAATTCCAAAGGATGACACCCCAAAAAATTACCAAGCCATGGCAATTCTATCTCTGGTTTTTCTTAGCTAGAGTTATCAAGTATTTAGGTTTTAGTATTTTATTTACAATGAAGTTGAACATTTTTTTCTCTCCTCAATTAGTTGAGTCTAATCGCATTAACCAATTCTCTTATACCTCAATGGATTGCACATTTTTAAGATCGAATTAAGGTTGATAAACCCCAATTAATAGCTCCTCAATCTTTCAAAAACCTTTAAAAATATTTTACTCACATTAAAACTTAGATTTTTCCTTACATCAATTTTTTTTTCATCTAATTTATAAAAGAATGCAAAACAATTAGTACTTTAATGACTTTAGGTGTTTAAGTAAAAATGAAATGTAATATGATTTAATAGGCCAATAACTTTACAAAGGGATCCTATAAAAATTAACTTTAAATACCATTTTTTAAGGTCTCATCCTTATTATTGATTTTTTTTTCTTGATAATTGTTTTTATGGAAATTTTCTTACCTAAGCACACTTAGGATAAATCATTAGTTTTCAACTTTGTTATGTTATCATCAAAATCAAAATTAACTTCCTTAGTTTTATAGCATGTTGTACTACTAAGCTAATAGCCCATTGTGTAGGTCTCCCACCAAGGGATCAACTGTGCTAAAAGTAAAAAGAAACACATCCTTCTTTGTTAGGCTAAGGGTTTCCCTAAGTATATTTTAATGATAACAAATCATGGTTAGTTTGCTAATGGCGAAAAATCAAGTTAAGTTTTAAGTGTTAATCAAGAAAACCAAATGAAAAATCAAAGGATCCATGGAGAGCAAGATCAAGTATATATGAAGAGCTATCAAGCATAGGAACCCTATGTAAGATAAGTACTTGAGTGCACCTAGTATTTCCTTTTAAGAATGCATCTCTTTCATGCTCATTTTAAGCCTTAAAAATCATATTTTTATAAACTCGATTATTGATCTAAAAACCTTAGGCAAACTACTTAAATTTGTTTTATAAAAGTATTTAAAGATGTTGTCTAAGTTTTAAAAAAAAATTGAAATTGAAAAAGATAGGGTTTGAGTTAAAAATGTCCAACCAATTGAAAATGAGCTAAACCAACTCGACCAATTAAGGAATTGGTCAATTAGTTTCCTTTTCTTAGTCAAGGAGTGCAAAAACTTTCTCTCTCTTTCAAAATGATTGCTTTCCCATTCAAAATGATTGCTTTCACAGATCAGTCCTTGGTATCCTTCAAAACAGAAATTCAAAAGATAGAATATATATATATATATATACACATATATATAAATCTATACCTTTACTACAAACTTCTTTCTTGTAACTAAGCCTTTCGGGTTGAATTTTGGCTATACATGCTTGAGAAGAGAAGTACTCTTGCTACAATTTTTTAGCTATTCTAGCTAGCTACAAGCAACCTTATCACTTGATACTAATGAGACATTTTGTTGATCATCGCCTTTCCCATGTTTCAAAGCTCATAAATCATTCCCACTTTTAGCATACGTTTGTATGGAATGTCAAACACCTTCTCTGTTTTCAAATTCTTCTTCAAGATATTTTAGCCAATATTTATCACAACCTTTTTTCCTAATCTGGAGCCCTTCTCCGCCATCACCTCGATTAGTCTCACCGATCAAGTGCACCCCACCCGCTCGTGTCGCTTTGTCAGTTGCTTCAATATCTTTGTCAACATCCTCTTGGCGCCTTTCTTCATCAATTTGATTTGATTCTTCGCTCTCATTCTCACCATCAATCAACCCATCTTGCAACTCTCCAGAAACCATGTCTTGTGCTAATGTCAAGGTCATCATCATCTTTTCTCTTATAAACTCCTTCAATCTTTCAACCAACAATCTCTCAAAAGGCTCTTCCTCGCACGTTAGTGTACCCATACCTCACCACACACTAGAACACATAAAGATCGTCTGGGTCTACCCTGCGGAAGATGAATCGTTTTTCCATTGAAACCTTGCTTAAAACTCACCTAAAGGATTTGATATTAGGTAAAATCCCAACCCAAACAACCCTTAATGTGTCATACTTTAATTTATGTGTTCTCAAGACCTACAACCTAGCAAAACACATAGAAGACCACTTAGGTTGCATGCACTTTATCACTTAAAATGCAAATAAAAAAAAATGTATATGTTTCTAAAATTCTAAAATTAGTTAAAATTAAATAATTAATTTTTCTTCATTTTGAATATATTAACGTTTAAATATTATACATATTTCATTTAATAAAATTCAAAATAATAATATAATTATACTTATTTTTTATAATATCAAAGATAAAATTTTATTATTATTAATAATTTATTTATTTATATATATATTTTAATTTTTAATTCTTTTAAATTTTAATAATATAAATTATATATTTATGACATCATCGATTCGACTAAACCATCGATTTGATTACTAAACCATGAACCATAACCTTTTCAATTTAAAGACCAATCTCTATCTGTCTCAAATTCTTCTTCAAGATATTGTAGCTAACATTTATCAAAACATTTTCTCCTAATCTGGAGCCCTTCTCCGCCATCACCTCAATTTCATCGATCAAGTGCACCACACGTGGTCTTGCCGCTCTGTCAATTGCTTAAATATCTTTGTCAACATCATTTTGGCGTCTTTCTTCATCAATTTGCTTTGATTCTTTGCTCTCATTCTCACCATCAATCAACCCATCTTGTAGCTCTCCAGAAACCATGTCTCCATTACTGTGTTTTAATGTCGGGGTCATCATCATCTCTTCTCTTATGAACTCCTTCAATCTTTCAACCAGCAATCTCTCAAAAAGGTTCTTCCTCGAATCGCATGTCGGTGTACCCATACCTCACCACACACCAGAACACATAAAGATCATCTAGGTCTACCATGCGGAAGAGGATTCATTCCTCCATTGGAACCTTGCTTAAAAGTCCAACCCAAACACCTTTTCATGTGTCATACCTTAATTTAAGGTGTTGTAGAAATGGCTTGTTGAGTTACCAATTAGGATTCATGATTTTAAGGATTTGAACTCAAGACCTAAGACTGAGCAAAACACATAGAAAACCACTTAGGCTGCGTGCACTTTATCACTTAAAATGCAAATAAAAAAAATGTATATGTTTCTAAAATATTTATAATATTAAAAAAATAATATTATATTTTCTAAAATTAGTTAAAATTAAATAATTAATTTTTCTTCATTTTGAATATATTGACATTTAAATATTGTACATATTTCATTTAATAAAATTCAAAATACTAATATATTTATAATATCAAAGATAAAAATATAATATTATTCATTATTTATTTATTTATTTATTTATTAATTTTTATTATTTTTAATTTTAATAATATAAATTTTTTATATATGACATCATCGGTTCGACTACACCACCCATCTGATTACTGAACCATGAACCATAACTTTTTTGGTTTAATGACCAATCTTTGTCCGTCTCAAATTCTTCTTCAAGATATTATATCCAACATTTATCAAAACATTTTTTCCTAATTTGGAGCCTTTCTTCGCCATTACCTCAATCACACTTGCTCATGCCGCTCTGTCAATTGCTTCATTATCTTTGTCAACATCCTCTTGCCGCATTTTTTCATCAATTTGCTTTGATTCTTCGCTCTCATTCTCACCATCAATCAACCTATCTTGCGGTTCTCCAGAAACCATGTCTCCATTACTGTGTGTTAATGTTGGGGTCATCATCATTTCTTCTCTTATGAACTCCTTCAATCTTTGAACCAGTAATATCTCAAAAGGCTCTTCCTCAAATCGCACGTCGGTGTACCCATACCTCACCACACACCGGAACACATAAAGATTATCTAGGTCTACCATGCGGGAGAGAAATCGTTCCTTCATTGGAACCTTGCTTAAAACTCACCTAAAGGATTTGATACTAGGTAAAAGTCCAACCCAAACACCCTTTCATGTGTCATACCTTAATTTACGTGTTGTAGAAATGGCTTGTTGAGTTAGCAATCCACATCCCACGTAGGATTCATGATTTTAAGGATTTGAACTCAAGACCTACAACCGAGCAAAACACATAGAAGACCACTTAGGTTGCATGCACTTTATATGTTTCTAAAATATTTATAATATTAAAAAATAATATTATATTTTCTAAAATTCTAAAATTAGTTAAAATTAAATAATTAATTTTTCTTCATTTTGAATATATTGATATTTAAATATATACATATTTCATTTAATAAAATTCAAAATACTAATATATTTATACTTATTTTTTATAATATCAAAGATAAAAATATAATATTATTCATTATTTATTTGTTTATATATTTTTTAATTTTTTATTCTTTTTAATTTTAATAATATAAATTTTATATATATGACGTTATCGGTTCGACTAGACCACCGATCTAATTATTGAACCATGAACCATAACTTTTTTGGTTTAATGACCAATCTTTGTCTATCTCAAATTCTTCTTCAACATATTGTATCCAACATTTATCAAAACATTTTTTCCTAATTTGGAGCCCTTTTTTGCCATCACCTCAATCACACCTGCTTGTGTCACTCTGTCAATTGCTTCTTTATCTTTGTCAACATCTTATTGGCGTCTTTCTTCATCAATTTGCTTTGATTATTCACTCTCATTCTCACTATCAATCAACCCATCTTGCAGCTCTTCAGAAACCATGTCTCCATTACTGTGTGTTAATGTCAGGGTCATCATCATCTCTTCTCTTATGAACTCCTTTGATCTTTCAACCAACAATCTCTCAAAAGGCTCTTCCTCGAATCACACGTCGATGTACCCATACCTCACCACCCACCGAAACACATAAAGATTGTCTGGGTCTACCCTGCGGAAGATGAATCATTCCTCTATTGGAACCTTGCTTAAAACTCACCTAAAGGATTTGATATTAGGTAAAAGCCCAACCCAAACACCCCTTAATATGTTATACCTTAATTTTAAGGTGTTGAAGACATGTCTTATTGTGTTAGCAATGCACATCCCATGTAGGATTCATGGCTTGTTGAGTTAGCAATCCACATCCCACGTAGGATTCATGATTTTAAGGATTTGAACTCAAGACCTACAACCGAGCAAAACACATAAAAGCCCGCTTAGGTTGTGTGCACTTTATCACTTAAAATGCACATAAAAAAAAATGTATATGTTTCTAAAATATTTATAATATTAAAAAAATAATATTATATTTTCTAAAATTAGTTAAAATTAAATAATTAATTTTTCTTCATTTTGAATATATTGACATTTAAATATTATACATATTTCATTTAATAAAATTCAAAATATTAATATATTTATACTTATTTTTTATAATATCAAAGATAAAAATATAATATTATTCATTATTTATTTATTTATATATTTTTAAATTTTTTATTCTTTTTAATTTTTATCAATATAAATTATATATATATATATATATATATATATACGCCATCGGTTCGACAAGACCACCGATCTTATTACTGAACCATGAACCATAACTTTTTCAGTTGAATGACCAATTTTTGTCTATCTCAAATTCTTCTTCAAGATATTATAGCCAACATTTATCAAAACTTTTTTTCCTAATCTGGAGCCTTTCTCCGCCATCACCTCAGTCTCACCGATCAAGTGCACCACACTCGCTCGTGTCGCTTTGTCAATTGCTTCAATATCTTTATCAACATGCTTTTGGCGCCTTTCTTCATCAATTTGCTTTGATTCTTCACTCTCATTCTCACCATCAATCAACCCATCTTGCAGCTCTTCAGAAACCATGTCTCCATTACTGTGTGTTAATGTCAGGGTCATCATCATCTCTTCTCTTATGAACTCCTTTGATCTTTCAACCAACAATCTCTCAAAAGGCTCTTCCTCGAATCACACGTCGATGTACCCATACCTCACCACCCACCGAAACACATAAAGATTGTCTGGGTCTACCCTGCGGAAGATGAATCATTCCTCTATTGGAACCTTGCTTAAAACTCACCTAAAGGATTTGATATTAGGTAAAAGCCCAACCCAAACACCCCTTAATATGTTATACCTTAATTTTAAGGTGTTGAAGACATGTCTTATTGTGTTAGCAATGCACATCCCATGTAGGATTCATGGCTTGTTGAGTTAGCAATCCACATCCCACGTAGGATTCATGATTTTAAGGATTTGAACTCAAGACCTACAACCGAGCAAAACACATAAAAGCCCGCTTAGGTTGTGTGCACTTTATCACTTAAAATGCACATAAAAAAAAATGTATATGTTTCTAAAATATTTATAATATTAAAAAAATAATATTATATTTTCTAAAATTAGTTAAAATTAAATAATTAATTTTTCTTCATTTTGAATATATTGACATTTAAATATTATACATATTTCATTTAATAAAATTCAAAATATTAATATATTTATACTTATTTTTTATAATATCAAAGATAAAAATATAATATTATTCATTATTTATTTATTTATATATTTTTAAATTTTTTATTCTTTTTAATTTTTATCAATATAAATTATATATATATATATATATATATATATATATATATATATATATATATATATATATATATATACGCCATCGGTTCGACAAGACCACCGATCTTATTACTGAACCATGAACCATAACTTTTTCAGTTGAATGACCAATTTTTGTCTATCTCAAATTCTTCTTCAAGATATTATAGCCAACATTTATCAAAACTTTTTTTCCTAATCTGGAGCCTTTCTCCGCCATCACCTCAGTCTCACCGATCAAGTGCACCACACTCGCTCGTGTCGCTTTGTCAATTGCTTCAATATCTTTATCAACATGCTTTTGGCGCCTTTCTTCATCAATTTGCTTTGATTCTTCACTCTCATTCTCACCATCAATCAACCCATCTTGCAGTTCTCCAGAAACCATGTCTCCATTACTGTGTGTTAATGTTGGGGTCATCATTATTTCTTCTCTTATGAACTCCTTCAATCTTTCAACCAACAATCTCTCAAAAGGCTCTTCCTCAAATCGCACGTCGGTGTACCCATACCTCACCACACACCAAAATACATAAAGATCGTCTGGGTCTACTTTGCAAAAGAGGAATCATTCCTTCATTGGAACCTTGCTTAAAACTCACCTAAAAGATTTATAATATTTAGGTAAAAGCTCAACCCAAACACCCCTTAATGTGTCATCTTAATTTAAGGTGTTGTAGACATGCCTTGTTATGTTAGCAATGCACATCCCATGTAGGATTCATGGCTTGTTGAGTTAGCAATCCACATGCCACATAGGATTCATGATTTTAAGGATTTGAACTCAAGACCTACAACCGAGCAAAACACATAGATGGCCACTTAGGCTGCGTGCACTTAATCACTTAAAATGCAAATAAAAAAAATGTATATGTTTCTAAAATATTTATAATATTAAAAAAATAATATAATATTTTCAAAAATTCTAAAATTAGTTAAAATTAAATAATTAATTTTTCTTCATTTTGAATATATTGACATTTAAGTATTAAACATATGGCATTTAATAAAATTCAAAATATTAATATATTTATACTTATTTTTTATAATATCAATGATAAAAATTTAATATTTAAATTAATTGCATATATATACATGTGTGTATGTATGTATTTTGTTATTTTTAAATTTTTAAAACTATTATATTAATTAATTTATATTATTTTTATATTTATAATTAATAATTATTATATCAATAATGGTAGATATAAATATTTATATTTATTTAAATGTTCTATATGATAAAAATTTAAAAATATATACATATTTTCCATGCTATTGACCAAATAGCTGTGTAAGTTGGTGGTCAGCCAACTCATTATGTAAACCACATGTCCCAGGTTTCAATTCTACGAATCATTTATGTAGTATTTATACCTTCACATCACAAGAGAAAGTAAATTGCCATAGAATACAGTAAATGGGCTTGGAATGAAGCGAGAAATGAGGTAGAAAATTGTGGAAACCCATGTGGAATTTTGGTTAAACCATAATTGACTGGTTCGGTTAAACCATAATTGACTGGTTCGTGAGAAATCAGACAGTTTGTTCGATTCAGCGATTGAACTATCGGTTTATTAGGTCCAACGAGGGTTCAACCTCTAGACAGTCTATTTCATCAGACTGGACTGAAAAGGCCATCAGTCAATGGTTAAACCGGCCGGTCCGATCCTGTTTTCAAAACAATGAAATTAGGGTTGAATGATACATGAAAAATAATTTATACAATATAATGCTTCAATTATATTTAAAAATAATTTAGAACTCTTTCTCGTTCAATATAAGAGTTGAAAGCCACTAGATATAATTTGAATACTGATTGACCAACCAATTGATCAACTACTAATTATCAAGGTTACCATTTCCTAACTAATTCAACCGATTGAGACCTAGGTTACATAAAACAAGGCTATAAGAAGCCATGATGAACATAAGGATTCAAAGAGAGTTCTAACAGTATTTACCTAGCTATGATGAACAGACAACAAAAGCATGCTAGTTGCAAAAGAAACTATGATTCAATGTATAGAATAAAGAACATTTTATGAATGAATTTTATTTACAGATATTGACAGAAAACACCAGGAACTGTATGTTAAAAGTAATACAACTCCAGAAATATATTGGCCATTATTGGAATGAATGACCCTTATAACAGACGAACTTTCAATAATCTATTAAAACCATCTCACTCATAAACAAAAACATTTTTATTAAAATATGATAATACAAGAGAAGGATGACAAATCCTTCCCTACATTACAAAACCTGATCCAAACAGGGGAAAATAAATACTCTCCAACAGGCACCAAAACTACTTGACAATGTTATTCTAATCCTTTTGATCCAAATTTCAACATCCAATCACAAGTATATGCTACATGAAAGCTCTTTATTCATTTATTTATTTTTAAACATATCAAATGCTTCCACTTTGCTATTACATAATCACAACTTGTAGTTCAAAATTGTGTGAAAGGTAACATCTCACAAAGTGGAAGCATCTGATGTGCAAGCCAATTCCCTGAATGTTGGGCATGCTGAGCATATAGTATCATACAGAAGCTTATAAGATCAAATGATCAATTTAGAAGGAAAAGCCAGATTTTTGGTAAACATTGGTTCATGACTGTATTTCTATCCAATAGGTTAGTCTTGTTAGGGAACCACTAGTAGAGGATCAAGTGTCAAGTAAACATATTGCAAGCTGCTTCTGCACCATGGCATTTGATGCTATGCATGGCCATAAACAAGTCTAAAAATATAAGGAACCTAAAAAATAAAAAGAGGTGCTGCATTCTGTACTCTTGCACCTTGTTCAACACCCAAAAAAATAAAATAAAATCACAAAAAAAAAAAAGGAAGAAGAGGAAGAAGAAGAAGGAACAAAGATATTCAGAACAAATTTCTACAATTAAAAAATTTAACAGCCAGATATCAATTCCCATCTTAAGCCTAATGCTAGATAATAGGCAAAAACATAATATACAAAAGATAATAATTAACATTTTGAAGCAAAAGGCTAATATAGGATTATCACTCAACAGTCTTTAATGGATGTTGTCTCACGTATCTCTCCCCTTTAAAAAAGCCAATTATTTTGCTGAACTGTTAGGTCCACGATGACTAATGATTGCACTTAGCACTCAATAGTTCTTGCTTTATGTTCTTTATCAAACAGCCAATAGAAGAAGATGATCATTCTTAGCTACCAGACAAACACTGAACCTAAAAATACAAAATAATAGAACTTGATGCCTACACTGAATTTAATGGGGAGCATAACCTTATTGAAATGGACACGACTCATTTTGGGACTGAAACGCTAATAGATTTTCAGTGGTCACGGATAAAGGTTTACATTAGACAATTTGAAGCAAGTTTCATCCTTATTAGGTTCAACCAACTACAGCAGCAATCATTTATAACACACAAAATCTCCAAGCATATGGAGACTAGAAGGATCGAGGTCAGTCGAAATTCATATCAAATGGTTTGAAGCAGATTTTATCATTTGAGTGTGACCTTGGTCGGAGATAAGGCCACAAAAGCTTCAACAATATGATGATTTGAAATTGACATGGACAGCTTTGTTCATGACTTAATAGCAAGTAAACTCAATTGCAGGGGCTGAATGATGTCAACAAGTGAGAAACCATATACATTTTCACAACAATGGTTAAAGATGAGCTCTATCCTACATGCACCATGTCACAACTAAATGGATAAGTGGTTACTATAAACAATAACAAGATTGCAAATTCCTGATAAAAAAGTTAATTAACTAATTAATTAATTCAGCCTTACGTAGAACAAGAAACGGGAAGCAATAATTACTAGTAGTTATCTTGAACATAAGGGAAATAACAAAAAAGAAGAAGAAGCTCCAATTCAAAAAAAGAATCTCATTCTAAATAAACCTTCAACTTTAGCAACAGGTTGGATGGTGCTTAACTCAAAACTCCTAAAACAAACATTTCAACAGATCAATCAAAAATTCAAGAGCATTTAACATGTTTAAAAAATAAATAAATAAATGAATAAAGGGCATTAAAATGAAACAGACATCTTATCCTTCAATTTCTGAGGATGTGCTCCACCGAGGTGTCTAGCATATACCCTTCTCACTCACAACATGGAGGAAACATCAAATAGCATCCATGGGATGCGATCCTTAATAGTTCACTGTTGGCGGAAGCCAATGTCCCAATCAAAAATTCAAGAGCATTTAATATGTTTAAAAAAATAAATAAATGAATAAAGAGCATTAAAATGAAACAGTCATCTTATCCTTCAATTTCTGATGATGTGCTACACCAAGGTGTCTAGCATATACCCTTCCCACTCACAACATGGAGGAAGCATCAAATAGCTCATTTAGAGTGAAAGTGGAGTTCCTATCAATAAGATCCTTAAAATGGGGATGTAACTTCAGCATGATACTTCTCTACCAAACTCTGAAAGGGTCCTTCTCAAGATCTTCTAGTGCCCATATTTCATGAATTACCTAGGTGTCAATTTACTAAACCGGAAACACAATTTAGAGACTTGCACAGGAAGTGTATTACAGAACTTTAATGTGGAAGTTCAGATAGAAGTTAGTCTTTAATGAATTTGTTAAAAAGTGTGTAGTAAAAAATCCACACATTTCAATCAAATTGACAACCTCTCAATCAAGAACTTTCATTTCCAAGAAAGATCAAAGATACAGCCCTTTGAAATGAAACACAAATAGAGTCACATGAAATACACCAGCAATCTCAGATATTAAAAGTCTCAGGTACATATAATGGCTATAAACCATTATTATAAAATTTTCTGCATATAAGAACACCTATAGTAACAGAAACAAGAACTGAAAAAGCTCCCTGCCTTGAAAGCCCAAATTCAGTCCATGTCAAGGGCCTTTTGACCTGAAATAATACATTCTGGAACAGTTCATTCAGATCCTCCAGCGACCCAGTGTTATCGATTACTATGTCTGCCTTGCTCCTCTTCAAATCCAGTGACATCTGGGCATTTATCCTGTTTCTGGCATCCTCCTCGGATGTTCTATCCCTTGCCAACAGTCGCTGAAGTTGTGTTTCAGGATCAACCCATACAACAATAATGGGTTTTGTCCAGCCGTCCATCTTGGCCTCAAACAACAAAGGGACATCAAGAACAATAACCTTAAACCCCTTCATCCATAGCTTGAAAACTTCCCAAAAAATACCAGATGATATAAAAGGGGCCAGTAGCCTAAAAATGTATATAAAAACAAGAGTAAAAACTCATATAATTGCATATTCGTTACAAGTTAAGGCAATGAATTATAATCAACTGACACTCAAAAAGATTATTGTCCTGCAAATTGATCTATGAAAATTCCAAACTCTAAGAGAAAAAATACACTAATTCCACTAGGTTATCCGAGTTGAAGTGTTTCAATAGGTTGTAAGACTAATACTTTCCTATCATGCAATTAAGAAAAGATTGGATACACATCTCTATTGCATAGAATTGTAAACATTTTTCATTTTTATCTCCAAGCATTCAGAAGTAAACATCATTTCATAAAATTCAAAAGAACTAAGAATATGAATATACCGGTTGAGCAGTTGGCGTTTGCCCGGATCAGAAAATACAATCTGACCGAATTTTGCCCGGTCAACTTCACCATTATCAAGCAAAATTTCATTTCCAAATGCTGCAACAACCTTCCTCCAACCTCCACTGCCTTTCTTCAATACATCCTGTGAAAAATCACCCACTTAATTAGCTTAATTCAATTTTGCATTCGACTAAGAGAGCTGAAAAATTAAATTTCCCTCTAATTATAATCCACTTTTTCGGAAGCCAAACAGGGGATTTAGGGTTAGCGTTAGGTTACACTCACGCGAGCAACGAGATCCGCGTCGACGACGGGGATGCCATGGACCTTGAAGAGATTGGAAACCGTACTCTTCCCTGATGCGATTCCACCTGTCAATCCTACAATCCTCATTTCTTCACCTGGTTCACTGTGACCACCGTACCAAAAATTGAAGGAAATCCCTACCGTACCATAGAGGAACCGGTTAAGGGAAGATCCATCTTCCTAGGCTCATTTGATAAGAGCGGAGAAAGGTAAGCTACAGTCGTTTAGACAGTGGCTAAGAATATGGAGATTCAGAGATTGAAGTTTTGAGGGTTTATGGTGGTGATTGTAGTCGTCGGCATGGATGAAAGTTTCCATTTTTTTCGCCGAAATTTCGGGTTTCGGTGGCCGGCGATACGAAAGAGGGGGCGAAATGTCGACAAGAGAAATTTCGCCAGATTTCGGTTAAAATCAGCGGAAAATCGCCGAAATTCGGCTGCAGGCGAAAAATGGGCGAAATCTTCAATATATTGCCTGCAGTTGCAATTTATCGACGAAATTTCAGCTTGTATCATGATTTTTCACCGATTTTTCAGGAAATTTCTCGATATTTCCTACCAGTCTAATTTAAAATCTTCTTTTTATCCTTACATTTTAACTAAGAGTGCATTTTAAAGTGATTTTAAAAAATATTTTTAATATTTTAATATTTAAATATCAAAATTTTTAAATATTAAAAAAAAAAAAAAGAACCATTTTATATAATCATTACCAAACTGATTATAAACTTTGTTCGATTTATTTTCTGTTTTTAAAAATAAAAATAAACATTACAATAATTCTTTTTTTAATGATTAAGCTATTTATGAGAAAAATATTATATTTATAATTTTTTTCTATTATCACATACATTTAATTAATAAAATTGGATTTAATTAAACTAAAAATTCGTTTTGCAATGATTTTAAAAAATATTTTTTAATATTTCGTATTTGACTATATTTGATTGCACATGAACAGGATACCCAAAATTTATTATTTAAAAATAAGTAATAAATTTGAGAATCACAACCCTACTTCTGTTGTGGAAAAGACCAACTAGTCCCTTCTTGCTAGTGCCACATGGTATAAAGACCAACAAAAGACAACCAGTGAATTGTGATATGCATGGGAAGAGAGTACATGGTCAAAGATAGTATCTTTGATCATTCGGATACTATCTTTTAATAATATAAGTCTTATCTTTAACCATTTTAAGTACCATCTATTTTATAATTAAAGAAAAGTTCAATGAACACATCAGAGTGATTAAAAAAAAAAAAAAAAAAAGACCATGAAATAAAACTTCTCCATCTAAGAAAATTCATAAAAAAAAAAAAATAATTAAAAAGATAAAATTATTGATCTCTCTCATCCTTTTACTAGAAGAGGAAATTGATTATTACTCTTTTACATTATAGAGAGAGTTATTGTCAAATTCATGAACTAATATCATGCCTAATTCCTTTTCGTAATGAAAAAGGTGCTATCTCTCTCTCATCCAAGAAAGAGAACATTGGTTATTACTTTTTTACATTCATAGAGATAGAATTCTTCATAATTCATTAACTAATATAATGTCTAATTCTTTTCCAAAATGGAAATGGTGGATTGAAACATTACCCTGCTAATGCCACAACTGCCAAATAAAATGTCACTGCCTCTTTTTCTCTCTTTCTCATCCCCTTGCTAGAAGAGAAAATTGGTTATTGTTCCTTTACATTATAGAGATAGAATTCTTGTCAAATTCATGAACTAACATCATGTCTAATTCCTTTTCGTAATGGAAAAGGTGCTCTCTCTCATCCAAAGAAGAGAACATTGGTCCTTGCTCCTTACATTCATAGAGATAGAATTCTTCAGAATTCATTAACTAATATAATGTCTAATTCTTTTCCAAAATGGAAATGGTTGATTGAAGCGTTAACCTCCCAATGCCAAAACTGCCAAATAAAATACATCACCGCCTCTTTTTCTTTCTCTCATCCCCTTGATAGAAGAGAAAATTAGTTATTGCTCCTTTACATTCATAGAGGTAGAATTCTTCAAAATTCATTATATTCTAATCCTTTCCCAAAATGGAAATGGCGAGTTGCACCTCTTTTTCTCTCTCTATGAGGACTCTAACCTCAGGGACTATTCTTACAGCAATACTTGACCAATGAGTAGTTCTTTCCATAAATTATTAGGTAGCAATAATAATGAGGCCTTGTTGGTAATACATTGGATTCATCTACAATAATACAACTAATGAGAACAAATGACACATGAGAGTAAGCCAAATTTGGCTGAGCTCTTGACAGAATTGAGACATAAGTTTTGTTACTACTAAGCATTTTTCCATTCAGAAAGCACTGAGATTAACCCAATACGGAAGAGAACAAAATTGCAAATGGTTAGAGATGTAAGTCTTTGATTTGGTAGTGGGGGTCAAGCTAGGCAGCTATCAAGACTTCCAATTGTGCATATGTTATCTTGGAATCAGTACTTTTGTGGCATTGAGGGGCAGCGGAGGTGACCTCTTTGGTATTCAAATTAGTACCATGTTTGTTCAACATTACATCCACATGGACCACTGCTCCTCAAATTTGTGGTCCATGGAGATGGGGGTGGGTTCATAGGATGCAAAATTTCATTCATTTTCAACAGGGACTAGTATAAATATTGTCCATTTTGGATAACTAGCCCTCATGCACTTTAAAACGTGTCTACCAAACGTTTCACCCCTAATAAATTTCATAAGCTTTTCTCCCCCATGCTTAGGTTATCATGGTCCCCCCCCAAAGAAAAATGTGTATGTGAAGACATCTTAGGGTGACAATTATTATCATTTTGTGGGAGATTCTTGGATCTGGTTTTATACAATTTGCATTGACATTCACACACCTAACATCACAAAAATTCAACTAGTTGCCCATACTTTTTTCAGGCGATATTCAGAGGTTCCCCCACACCCCTTTCTAATCCAGTGATATCTAGTGCAGGACATAAACGACCCAAAAGAGACTTTTAAGTGCCTACAAGTGACAATAATTGGATGCTTTTTGCAATTGAATTCTAGAAAACTACCAAATATACATTTATTTGATATTAAGAACAGCAACGGCTAGGCCATGTCTCAGTTTTTAATTCTCATTCATACTAGATTCTCGGCTGCTTACAACAAAGCCCCATTTGTTAGGTTGCATAAGCCAAACATAAGATATTGTGTTGAACTGGGTAATTATTGCACTTTTCTGAACAAAGCTTTGCTTGGATTGCCTATTAAAAATTTAGAACTTTGTAGTTTATATTAAATGTAGCTTTCAAGCATCTAATAATTCATTAAAACATGTGTTCAAACCATAGGGTGTCTATTGGCAGAAACAAACAGTTGATATTGTATGGCAAAGGCATATTCATGTCAACAGGGGAATATCAGGGATGAATGATAAATGTGCATGTGTATGTGTTTTGTTTGATGTCAGAAACTTATTAGCCATGTAATACAAAGAAGAAATGGTCACAACCTAATGCAATCTACATGCCAATGCTTAATTGGATTATGTGTTCAGGTTTTTCTAACAAATGATTAACAAGGTTGGTTATATGGCTAGCAGACAAGGCATGAGGTTGATGGAGAAGTTTATCCATTGATTCTAACATTATTTTGACAGCTTCTCTTCTAAAAACACATAAATAACAAGGATGAAAGCTCAAAATAGAAGGCGACAATTGTAAACGTACAAACATAGAAATTCAGAACTTTCCAGATTATTAGGAAAATAAATTACTGGCAAACCTGTATTGAAGGGACTCCTTGAATGCTATCCTCACTGTCAAGTAAACTTTATCACTGATATCTGTTTCATGTCACAATCAAGCTCAAAATAGAAGGCGACAATTGTAAACGTACAAACATAGAAATTCAGAACTTTCCAGATTATTAGGAAAATAAATTACTGGCAAACCTGTATTGAAGGGACTCCTTGAATGCTATCCTCACTGTCAAGTAAACTTTATCACTGATATCTGTTTCATGTCACAACCAGCTACACCAAAATCAAAGTGACTTCTTCATTAGCGCTGCATTCCATCACAATAAAGATTACAGCATCCTCAAGGTTTTCTTTGACAACTTACAAAATCTGCACCATGCTGAGGGGAAAAATGGCATAGACAGTGGACAAAAACCTATTGCCAAAAATTTTGCGACTTCATAATCTTTTCCATCCCTTGTTTACTGGACCAGCAAAATATAAGTGGTTGCATATTCGATCTCTTAATCATAGCTTCCAGTTCCAGTCAAAGTTCAATGGTTGCAAAATGACCTTACTTCGTTTTGGCATTTCTTTGGAGCCTGTCAAAAATTGGATTTTCTACTAGTTCTTTAGCTGAAGGCTGCCAAACTGGATCTGGATCCAGCATTGCCCGGTAGGTTTATCAATAAATCAACCATATAGTGCAAGATCATCTTAACTACAGGCTTCAAAATAGCATAAAAAGAAAATAATGAAATGGCAGTAAAAGTTATCTTTTGATATATAACAAAGGGAGTGTCTGCAGGCAATCCAAGAATGAATTCTAACCACTACTGGAATGATATCCAGTCACCAACTTCATTACTTATTGGTGTAAAGAAATGCGGTTACAGATATAGATAAATTTTCTTTTAATTTCTTCAGTGAAAGTGCAGTACCTGCTTCATTTTTATTACTTGCAGGTTATAACTGGTTCAAGCCATTGCAGGTGTGCTTGGAATCTAGTACAAGGTAGAATTTTTGCAATTCCCACAAATAATGGATTTTTTGAAGGGCCATATTTATCATAGATGTCTATTTCCCCATTATTGTTGCAAATCACAGAAACTGGGTTATATTGATAGTTTGGTACTATTTAGTCTGAAAAGAAATAGAATAGTGATATTTTTTTTTATTTTATAACCGTGGATGTCCGGGTCAGCTTACGTGCACCTCGACTAATCCCACAAGGCACTGAAGTTAACAACCGGGTAAACCTCCAGTGGCCCTGAGGGGACTCGAACTGGTGACCATTGGGGAGTAAACCCAAGACCGGACCAACTGAGCTACCCCTCAGGGTTAAATAGAATAGTGACATTGACCACCATAAGAATTCAGAATTGCAAGATGTGGAACTTAAAAGACAGAAAGAGAACTGTAGAAAATATTTTTGGCCAGTAGAATTCATGCTCCCTTATATTTTAGTCTGAATGCACCCTATGCTGAAACTTAATCTAGAAACTCACATAATGTGAGATGAAAAAGATCAAATCAAATCAAATTATTTATTCTTCCACTGAGCTGCCTTCCAGACCCACCAAATGTAAAATATGGAAACATTTCCTTTCTTCAAAAACAATGGTTAGGCAATGTTTAATATCTCAATTGTGTTTGGTACCTTGAGTAAATTCTGGAATTGCAAAGAATAGCCAGGAAGAAGCGGCAGCTTTCCCTCTCTAAGATTCAAAAACTGATATCGTGATTCAGGCAAATGTGAGCTAATAAGTTCATAGACAGCAGCTCCCAAGGAGAACATGTCAATGTTGTCAAGATGGTCATACTTGTCATTCAAGATTTCTTGTGGCATATAACTTGCATCACCTTCATCAATTGGAAGGCTTCTATCAAGAAGAGTTGCACAACCAAAATCACCAAGTTTTTAAACACCATCTTTGACATAAATGTTATCAGGTTTTACATCTAGGTGAGCTATTCCTTTCTCATGTGTAAATTGCAAGGCCTTGGCAATCTGTAGATAAATTTCAAGTGAAAAGATGTTAACAATAACTGAAAACTAAGGTCCTAGTAGATATTCAGATGTTCCAGTTTCCAGTTTCCATAGCATTTTGGGCACACCATTAGAAATGGAGTCATCAAAACAAAAATGGAGCCAGAAAGAGATTAGATTTATCACAAAATTAAAAAAATTAAAAAAAAATTAAAGAAAAACAAACAAACAAACAAAAATGCCATGGTAAACTACTAGATACAATTTATCAGGAAACAAATTTAGGACAGAGTCTAAGAGAAGGGTAGGAAAATTGTTGATTGAGTACTCAAAACATCTATAGGTGCTCTACATATGAAATGAGTATTTATTATTTTTACTTGAAATGCCATGGTAAACTACAAGATACAATTTATCAGGAAACAAATTTAGGACACAGTCTAAGAGAAGGGTAGGAAAATTGCTGATTGAGTACTCAAAACATCTATAGGTGCTCTACATATGAAATTAGTAATTATCTGGCACATTAGGTCTTTGCCATAAAAGAAATTAGAACAGACAATTGATTTTGGGCCTTTGGTTTTGTTCTGGGTAGCGGTAGTCCAAAATCATCCTCTTACTTCGATTCTCAGCATGCTCTCTTCTATGGGTCGCTCCAGTATACATTAGGTCTTTGTCATAAAACAAAATTAGCTTAGTTGGTTGGTAATGGTTTTAGGCTTTTGTCTTTGTTCTCCTACTTTAGGCGGTGGTTATCCAAAACCATCCTCTTGACTCTTGGCATACTCTCTTCTATGGGTCATTCTTATAATCTGTTCTCTACATGTACCATATGTTACATCATATCACTTGTGGACTCATTTTTCTGACATGGGAGTCACATATGTATCCTTGAAAAAAAATATATCAACCTGATGCATAGATTCCAGAACTTCCCCTTCTGTGAACAAGTGAGAAGATCTCTTGATGGATAAACTGTGATCACAAAGTGTAGTAACCTACAATCATTTCATGAGATCCTACAAAGGAAAAATGCTGACTTTGGTTAGGAAATGAACAATGCCAAATTTGTGGAGAAGAAATTGTAAAAAGTGTAAAACTTATGAAAGATTTTATACAGACCTAAAGCTGCCAAAGCTTGAACTTCCATCAAAGCTTTCCTCCTGCAGATATTATTGCATAAGAAAGCTGCTCAGACAAATACTACAAATACCAAGAAGCATGAAGAAGCTACCTTTCTGTGTCTTGATGCAATAGTCTTGTGCTATGTTTCACTGCATACATGCAACCATCAATTCTCTTCAGAACCTTGAAAACACGACTGAAGTTCCCGTCACCAATTTGATGGGGTAAAAACATTTTAATTGCAAAATATCCAAGCCCCAAAAGCTTGACCATATAGATTGTGAATACTATAAAAAAAAAAAACTAATACTTCCACTTGAGTATAGAAATACTTGGGGTTTGGTTAGATACCTCAATCTCATGGAAATCTGTGTGATATCGGGAAAGGCCGTCTCCACCAACAAGTGCAGGGAAAAAAACCTGTGGATTGCAGCCTTATTCAATTAAACCCAAGATATAAAAACTAAACCAGAACAGACACTATGATAATCAGCAGTAACCCCACCCAACCCCCAACTAAGTTAAAGAAAAAGGAAAGATATCAGATGATAAGAAGATAATACTACGGCTCTAAATCTTTCTTAACTTTGTGATGCAATATCCGAATGATGCAATCCACTCTATTCTTCATCAGCTCATAAATGAATCCATTTGTTGATTTATAGCATTACATAGATGAATTAACTTTTTCATTCTTCAGCACTATAATGTAAAAAATAAACGAATCGTCCCCAATTTCAGTGAGTTTTGCACAGATACAAAAATAATAATCATAATAATAATTAAATTGAGCTTGCAATTCTCCAATCAAAATACGCCATTCAAAAACGTGAAATTTACCAGAAGAAGTCTTGGCTCAGAATGAAATCTTTGTTGTCGACATCATCGTCGATGTTGTCGGCGGCGGTTACGGATTCCAGAAGATTCTAGAAGCTAGAAACTTGACCTAGCTGAACCGTCAAATGCCTTCCTAGGGTACCCTTCATTTCGTTCCTCTGTCTCCTCCTACTGCTTCTCTCTAGGTTTTTCTCTTTATCAACAGAGCTCTCCCTCTCTCTCTCTCTCTCTCTCTCTCTCTCCTCTCACTAAAACTCTCTCTGTAAATAGTAAATACGTTCCGAAAAAATGGAGGTTTTGAAATTTCGGGAATTAAAAAATAGTGAAAATTTAAAAAATGCGCGGGTTTGGCAGAGATTGTATGAATCCAGTATTGTTGAGCTTAAAATGCACCCCGCATCTCCTTTTGACACGTTTCCAAATTTGGGGATGGAGGAAGTGGGAGAGTATTCAACGGTTTGGATTGGCTCTTGTGGTGAAGCAATTTATGATGGTAGCGTACCGCGTCAGCCTTGTAGTTTTGTGGTGATATTGATTTGATACTTCCAAGGCAGTGCGGTTGTAGTGGGCCGAAGCATAAAGCCCACTACAAAGGACGGCCCACAAATTTCAAATCGCTTTTGTGTATGGCACGCAAAGTTGCTGTCTAAATATGCCAACTCTATCGTCGTTAATTTTTTAAAATTATTTTTATTATAAACTATATTATAATTTTTTTTTTTCAAAAAAATCATTTTAGAATCATATAAATTGTTAAAAATATATTGAAATAAAAAATAAATTAGTGAAAATTTGATTAGAATTCTTTTTCTTTTTTGGTTCTTTTCTTCTAGTTAAACTATATTTTTAAATTAATAAATTATAAAATAATGTTAAATATTTTTAATTAATTATTGACTTATTAGATATAAATTTTATTTATTTATTTATATGAAAATTTTCATGTGATGAACTCTCATTTATTAGGAAATTATGAAAACTTGTAATTTTTAAAATTTTTATGATCTTAAAATTCTCAAATGGACCTTAATTTGAATGTTATTAATTATTAATTTATTTTTTATTAATGTTGTATACTGTATGTAAATAAGTAGTCTTTATCCTTAAAAAAAAGAATTTTGTTTATTTGTATTTTAGAATAAAGATGTTTGGAAAACAATAATTAAAATAAAATTAATTTAATAAATTGTAGAACATCCTAAAATACCAAAATTTACTCCGTTGTTGTTTCATATAACAAAGAAAAATATTTGAAAATTAGTAATTTAATATACTTCTAAATATCCTAAAATATCAAAATTGGATTGTAATACAAAAGTTTATAATGATGAATGATATGATAACTTAAAAAATTGGTAATAAGATGGTAATTAGGATTTCTAATTATGTTCAGTTAAGTAAAAAACACAAAGTTTTTTTATGTTAAATTCTATTTATTAGTAATTACTCCGTGTTGTGTATATATACATATCAATTTTAGAAAATTGTGAATTTTTTTAGATTGACTTTTTATCCAAATTAACTAATTTTTATTTTATTAAATTTATGTTTTTAGTAATAATTTTTTGGAAAATAAAGAAAATGACAAAAAAATTTTAATTTATATTAATTATATTCTTTTATTTCTTAGGATAACTTTATTAATTTATGACAAATTTTTTTTTTGAGTCAAATGTATAAAATTTAAGTATGACCTAGTTTTTTTATTCTTTAAATAAGAAACTTTTGTACAAAAGTAGAGATATTAATGAGTCATTGAACTATCCACATGGTTGAGAGTTCTTCTCAATGTTTTTAGAATCGGATCGAATATTGAATCGAAAAAATTATTGGTTCATGGTTCACTGATCGGACTGGTGGTCGAACTGGTAACGTCATAAATATATATTTTATATATTTATTAAAATTAAATAATATTTATAATATTATTTATTCATTTTTATATACATGTATTAATGGTTTAAATTTAGTAAACAAAATATATACAATATTTAAATACGACAATATATTCAAAATGGTAACTAAAAAAAAAAGTTGTATTTAAATATCAAAACAAATTGAAAATGAAAAAAAAAACATATGTGATATATATATATATATATATATATATATATATATAATTTGAAATAGACTATGTGGTTATTTTCTGTTAAAAATTAACACAAATGAGCTTGTGGTTCTAGGTTCAAACCCCTTTGTTGCAACCTGTAGGAAAAAAGTTGATTTTTGCTTTTAAATCTTTTTACCTTATCCCACATCGGAAGTAAGAGGAAAAATAAAGTGCTTTACAAATCTTTTCCCATGTAACTCAAGTTGAACAGTCAAGCCAAGTGGTTGTTGGGCCTTATGGCTCAACCCTTAATTAAGGGTCCATTTTACAGGATGGGTGTGGGCAATGAATGTTGGGCCGGGGAGAGGATACAATCCATTTTGCCAAAAAAATGGGTAGGCCAACAATGTTGGGCCATGAGGGAATGGACTAAAGTGGCCCACTTAGTCAAATAAAAGTTGGGGTGTTGAACCGTTCGGTTTTCCAAAAACAGTTCAGCCCAAGCGGTTTGATGATTCAACCGTGATCCAATTGATAACCGACCTAAAAGGGGGAACTGGACTGGAAAGGTGGGACCGACCGGTTCGGTCCGGTTTTTAAAACACTGGTTCTTACAACTTTGGCACAACACAATTATAAGGGGCATGTTGTGCCACCGAGCTAATAGTTCATCATACAAGTCTTCCATTAAGGACCCACTATACCAATAGCAAGAGAAACTTCATCATTATTTTGTCTTTTTTAGGCTTCTATGTCACCACATAAAAGGGTACAACATGATAATGACATGAGTTTGGTGTAAGTGGTGAATATGGTGATGGTCATTTTTGCAAATTGAAACTTAAATAATGTAAGTGACAATATAGAAAATGATATAATAAAAATCAATATAAGAACAAATTGCAAATAAATAAAGAAAATGAGAGGAGGGAAAAAAATACGAACCCAAAATTTTACAGCAATTTGACACAACCTAACTTACATTTATTCTCCTCAAGTTTTCAATCGGGTGACAGTTTTTTCAATAAGGCTTCTAACTCAAACCTTCAAGTTTACAATGGACTATAGTTCCAATCAACTTTCTTGGACTTCTAGCTCCAAATACCTTTTTGGATTATTGTTTTAAATATACTTTATAACAAAAAATTTCAATATAAAGCATTGTTTTCATAATCAGACCAGACATTAAACCGAAAAAGTTATCGATTCATGATTCACTGATCGAACCGATGGTTGAACCGTAATTGAACTACAATCAAACCAGTAACGTCATAAACATATAATTTATATTTTAATAATATTAAAAATAATGATAAGAAATTATATATATATATATATATATATATATATATATATATATATGTATGTATGTATTTTGTTATTTTAAAATTTTTAAAACTATTATATTAATTAATTTATATTATTTTATTATTTATAATTAATAATTATTATACCAATAATGGTAGATATAAATATTTATATTTATTTAAATGTTCTATGTGATAAAAATTTAAAGATATATACATATTTTCCATGTTGTTGACCAAATAGCTGTGTAAGTTGGTGGTCAACCACTCATTATGTAAACTACATGTCCCAGGTTTCAATTCCCCTCCATGTGAAGCTTATTTTATTATTACTAAGGCTTAAAAAGTATTTATGTAGTATTTATACCTTCACATCACAAGAGAAAGTTAATTGCCTTAGAATATAGTAAATGGGCTTGGAAGGAAGTGGGAAATGAGACAGTTCAACCTCCAGACAGTCTATTTCACCAAACCAAATCGAAAAGGCCATCAATTGATGGTTAAACCGGTTGGTCCGGTCATGTTTTCAAAACAATGAAATTAGGGTTGAATGATACATTAAAATGAAACGCAAGTTTAAAAGTAAATGCAAATCTAAAAACATGCTCTTAATGCTTCAAATATATTTAAAAAATAATTTAGAACTCGTTAGCCCAAGGGTTCTCCTAATCAGGTTTTAATGATAACAAATCATGGTTAAGTGACTAATTATTTTAAATGGTAAAGAATCTAAGGTATAAATTCGGAAATTCATCAAAGGACCAAATGGATATAAGATCAAGACTTTGGGAAGACTTTTGATCATAGGAAACGAATGTAAGATGAATACATGTGTGCACTTAGGATTTTCATACCGTTTCATGCATCTTAGAAAACTCGGTTTATCCTTTAAAACTTTGATTTCATTAAAACCCGAGTTTTAACAAATGTACCTTAGGCAAAAAGTTTTAAAATTGACATATTATTTCACCTAAAGACCTTGCCCAAGTGTTAGAAAAGAAAGGAATTGAAAAAGATAGGTTTTCGGGGCCAAAAGACTGAACCGATCGAAACTCTGGCCAATCGGCTCAACCGGTTGGGGAACCAGTCGACCAGTTGTCCTTGTCCGGTCGAGGTCCAATCGAGGAGTGCCAAAAACACTCTCTCTCATCCAGTAACTTTACCTTCCCGGTTGAGGTCTGGTCGAGGCAACGGTAACCTGCCAAGTATTAAATGCTCTAACGACTAATGAGCTAATCGACCCCTAGCTCGACCGGTCGAGGCTCCCTTTTGCTATTTTTGGCTTCCGAGCTTAGAAACCTATAAATTGAGAGCTCAACTTCATTTATGAATAAGAAAACACTTGCAATCAATTGTCTACCTACCTGTTCTTAATCAAAAAGCTTTCGTTTCTTTCTTAGTGCATTAAATCATCACTTGCATATCCTTTAGTGCACTCTTGTGTGTCATCCTAGCTTTGTCTTGTATTTGAGTTATCTTTAAGCTAGGTTGAGGGATTCATTTTTGTAAAAATTGAGTGTTAAAGCCTTCAAGAGGTTTGAATCTTGAAGAGATTATGTAAGAGTCCATTGGAGCCGGAATCCAAGTGTAAGAAGATTGGAAGCTTGGTTGAAGCTTCAAGTTAGTGAAACCCTTACTCAGTTAGGAGATTGAGGAGAGTGGACGTAGGTAAAGAAGTTCCGAACCACTATAAAACCCGAGTTTGAATTCTCTAACTCTATCTCTTTATTTTTGTTTATATTGTGCTTGAACTTGTTGTGTTTGAAAAGATATTAAAAAACCCAATTCAACCCCCCCCCCCTCTCTCTCCCTCCCCTTGTGGGTGTTTTTCTTAATAAAGCATATCCTTTATTTTCTCAAAACTCTTTCTTGTTCAATATAAGAGTTGAAAGCCACTAGATATAATTTGAGTATTACCAACCAATTGATCAACTACTAATCATCAAGGTTACCATTTCCTAACTAACTCAACCGATTGAGACTTAGCCTAACCTAGTTGAACCAAGGTTATGCCAATGATTGGAGCCAAAATATGTGCTCCAATATAATATAATTTATACAATATAAAAAGTTCAAATCATCAAACTTAACTTAAATTGATGCTATGATCCTAACTATGGATCTAACTTCCATTTTTTTAACCTAATTCTAGATTTAAGGGGTAAAAAGAATGCTTAGTACAAATTTCATTCTCAACCAAGGGAGTAGAAAATGTTAAATATACATAAATGAGAGACTTTGAACTTGTGAACCATAAAAAGTCTAAATAAGAGCATAATGAGAAAACCATAAGCATGAGATACTAGCAATGAATATTATGAAGTGAGATAAAAGGGAAGCAATCATAATGAAAGAAGTTTGAAGCAAATACAATCAAATTCACATGGAAATTTGGAACTCAAAAATTGGCCACAACAAGCACTCTAAATGTGAGATGAAATTTAGAGTACTTCCCAAAGTCATTTTTGAGCATGTTATATATCATTTCAAAGTTTGGGAAGTCAAAAGTCTAACACTTTAAATTATGTGCAAATCAGAGCTGAAATGAGGAAGTTATGTGTGTTAGAAGCAAAGTAGTAGTAGGTAAGTTTAAAATTCAAAATGAATTATGAACTCACCATGGTGATTTCAAATTTGACACTTTTCTTCCACTTATGAGTTCAAAATTGATTTGTGTTAAACTAAGGTTTGGTTAATCTCGATTTTGATGATAACAAAACAATGTTTGAAACTAATGATTATATTTCAAGTATGATTAGGCAAGACGATTTCCAAAGTGGCAATCACAAAAATAAAATCAAGTCAAAGAGAAATCAATAAGAAAAAGAAGACCTCAAAGATAAGTGTTTTTCAAGACTTAAGCTTCATAGGATCTCTTTATAAAGTTGTTGGTGCACTAGGTCTTTCATGCATTACATTATTAATTTATGCACCAAAATCATCCAGAAGTAATTTTGTTTTAAATCCTTTAAAATTGGATGATTTCATGTTTTCAACTAAAACATTGTATTAAATATTTTCCAAACTTGTTTAAAAGGTTTTAAGTTGAAAATGATAGTTGTTGAACAAAAAACAACTCAATTGGTTGAACCGAATGAGAAATCGGTCGACCTATTTAGCTCAACTGGTCAAATGATACAAAAACTTTTTCTTTCTTCTACACGGTTGTTTAACTAGTTAAGGTTGAACCTCAACTGGTTGAAGTTTTGTCAAAGGGCGGTCAAGGTCCAACAGTCACATGTCAAGTATTAAATGTTAAAGGCTAGTCAATCGGTTGACTCCCAACTCAACTAGTCGAACCCCCAATGGCTAGTTTGGTCGTTTTCCTCTATAAAAAGGTTTCAATCTTCATTATTTCATGAGCTTAACCTTCTTAAACATTTCTTGAATATATTTGAGTCTTGGGCGAGTGTTTTTTAGTGCACTATTATTTTAAAACTTGCATATCATTAGTGCACCATTCAATCCTATTTTTCTTGTATCATTTGAGCCTTAAAGTTTTGTATTAGGATTTTGTGAGATCATTTATTATCCTCATTTGTAAATCTATGAGAAGCAAAGTCTAAGTGTAAAGTATCACTTTGGGATTCTCAAGTGTGGGGTATCACTTGAGAGGTTGTTCAAGAGTGGGGTATCTCTTGAGAAGTGTAAATGATACTTAGAGCCAAAAGTCCAAGAGGGTTGATTGGACCCATAATCCAATTGTATTGCTTGAAGGTTTGTTTTGGAAGCCTTGAATTAGTGGAACCTCAAGCTTAGGATTGAAGCTAGAGGAGAGTGGACGTAGGTCGGGTTGCGCCGAACCACTATAAAATCTTGTGTTTTCATTCTCTTTTCCTTACTCTCTTACCTTATATGTAATTATTTTTATATCGTTTTATTATGTATTTGCATATAATTATCTCTTGCATTCACATAATTTAAATTTGCAAAAAGAAACTATCACCCTATTCACTCCCCTCTAGGGTGATTATCATAGGTTGGATTTGCCTAATTTTTCTAACAATTTGGAACTCACCTCAATTTCGAATTCAACCATTGGTGATCAAGCTTTGAGCTCTAAAACATACCAAAAATGAGTTCCAAATGCCTCAATCTAATTTGAAAATGCATTTTACTTATTTGGAACTCATAATATTTAGAGTTTTTTTTAGGTTTTTTTTTTTATAATTTTTCTCTATAATAAGTGGACAATGGAAGTGTATCACATGTTAGGATATTGAATTTATTAAACTCTTTTACTTCTAGGTTTTGAAGGAAGAAAAGAGGAAGATAAAATGTAGGGAGTGAAATCTCCTCTTAAAAGTCTTTAATAGAGTTTTAGGTTTTCTTTTCTTTTTCAATCTTTCTATTTTATTTTCTTGGCAACCAAACATGGGTTATAAAAAGAAACCCTCTATCATGTTTGGTTAACTTGATTGATCCAAAGATGCTAACATGATGAAGGTGAAGAATCCAAAGAAAAGTAGCAAGAACATGACAAAATATGGTTTTCTTTATGTTTTCAAGATTTAATTGATAAGAATAAATCTTTTACGTGAGATCACTATAGATAAATTACAAATGATTCTTATCAAGATAGTAGTCATTCTTGAGAAGACATTGATCACTAATTATTATAATTTGATCTTACTATTAACGAATTTAAGGGTCAAATCTACAAAAATGGATATAGGCTTTGATTGAATAAAATTGAAAATCAAAATTGACCATCACCTATCATTGTGAGTTTGTATTGGGGAATGATATAGTAGATTATTATCTGATACTAGTGATTTTTGGTAACTTTTGATCATTAGTTATCTTGATTTTCTTTATCGTTATTTTTTCCTAAAATAAAGCTACAAGGAGTAGGAAAGGTTAAAAAGTCAAACTTTGAACCAATAATTAATTTTTAATCTCATTGACTTGATGGTTTTAGAAATATGTTTTAAAAAGAAAAAAAAAAGTTTTGGATGTAACATTAATCTTAGGATTCAATTTGGTTGTGGATTGACTTTCATCCTAAACCCTAGATTTTATAATGTTATCCTTCTAAGAATTTGACACTAGATTATGAAACTCTCTAGAACATTCTTTTTTTAATTTGATTTATTTCATTTGATATTCAGGAAATCTTTATTCATATTTTATTCTCATTTATTTAAATTAGGATTTTATTATCTTAAACAAATAATTAATCATTTTAATCTAAAAACAAATAAACACATTAGAGCTAATTCCAAAGGACCACACCCCAAAATATTACTAAGTCATGGTAATTCTATCTCTGTTTTTTCTTAGCTAGAGTTATCTTACAATAAAATTGAGCATTTTTTATCTCCTTAATTAGTTGAGTCTAACCAAATTAACTAGTTCTCTTGTACCTCAATGGATTGCACATTTTTAACATCGAATTAAGGTTGGTAAACCTCGATTAATAGCTCCTCAATCTTTCAAAAACCTTTCAAAATATTTTACTCACATTAAAACTTAGATTTTTTCCTTACATCAATTGTTTTCATCTAATTTATAAAAAAATGCAAAACAATTTAGCACTTTAATGACTCTAGGTGCTTAAGTAAAAATGAAATGTAATATGAATTAATAAACCAATAACTTTACAAACAGATCTTATAAAAATTAACTTTAAATACCATTTTTAAGGTCTTATCCTTATTATTGATTTATTTTCGACTTGATAATTGTTTTTATGAATATATATATATATATATATTCCACATCTAGTCATTCACTAAAGACCTCTTTCTGTAGTTGCATTTTAACTAAGCCTCCTTGAAATTTTGTTTTCAATAATAATTTATGTGTTGAATTTTGGCTATACATGCTTGAGAAGAGAAGTATTGTTGCTACAATTATTTAGCTATTCTCGCTAGGCACAACTGTTTTTTTTTGTTTCGCTTGATGCTGGTGAGACATTTTGTGATCATCTCTTTCTCCATGATTCAAAGCTCATAAATCATTCCCACTTTCAGCATACGTTTGTGTGGAATGTCGAACGTCTTCTCCTTCTGTCTCAAATTCTTCTTCAAGATATTATAACCAACATTTATCAAAACCTTCTTTCCTAATTTGGAGCCTTTCTTCGCCATCACCTCAATCTCACCGATCAAGTGTACCACACCTGCTTGTGTCGCTCTGTCAATTGCTTCAATATCTTTATCAACATCCTCTTGGCGTCTTTCTTCATCAATTCGCTTTGATTCTTCATTCTCATTCTCGCCATTAATCAACTCATTTTGCAACTCTCCAGAAACCATGTCTTCATTACTGTGTGTTAATGTCAGGGTCATCATCATATCTTCTCTTATGAACTCCTTCAATCTTTCAACCAGCAATCTCTCAAAAGGCTCTTCCTCGGATCGCACATCAGTGTACCCATACCTCACCACACATCGGAACACATAAAGATTGTCTGGGTTTACCCTGCGGAAGAGGAATCGTTCCTCCATTGGAACCTTGCTTATGGGGAGAGACTTGATTGAGACGAAAACAAGAACTGAATGCAATGCAGGCACATTTTCCACGTAATGCTTGAAGATGGGTGGGATGCCATGAACAAGCTCAGAGTAGAAGATGGCTAGTCCTGGTATTCTACTAAAGTTTGTGCTCGCTACTAATTCCTTCACCATCTCAGGAGAAATCTTGTGATCCAGATCATAATAGTATTTCCTCCGGTACACATCATTCCAAATGTACATTATGGTCATCAGAACTAAGGCAAAGGCCAAGGGTAGATACCCGCCTTGATCAAACTTGTAAAGGACTGAACTTAGATACAGAAGCTCAATGCTACCAATGACCACAACATATGAGATCACAAGTAGGATATGGGTTTTCCATATCATGATCATCACAAGAACCAGAAATGATGAGGTGAGGGTCATTACGAACACCACCGCAATCCCTACACCAACAAAGACTCACAATCATGATCATTTCGAAATATCATGCACCGAGCTCGAAAAAAGTTGAAAAATGAAGATCTAAAAGAAGGAGGGTGGATTACCATATGCATTTCCAATCTTTGTGGTAGTCTTGAACCCAAGAGTGACCCCTACACAAGCCAGCATGAGAAGGTAATTGACCTCAGGAATGTATACTTGCCCTTCATACTTAGTCGATGTATGCACAATCTTCACCCGAGGAAAGCACCCCAGCGACAGCGACTGCTGGATAATGGAGAAAGTCCCGGAAATCATTGCTTGACTGGCAATGATTGATGCGGACACAGCCACAACAAACATCGGCCAGTACAGACCATCTACACCAAAGAAATTAACCCACCTAAATAAACCAATAAAAGAACCAACAAGAAGACAGAAAACATACTCTAAAGCAAGAATGCTTACGTGGTATGGACTTAAAGAAAATGTCACCAACATCCTCATGGTGTTTCCGAAGAAAAGAGGCTTGACCAGTATATGCCAATACAAGAGCAGGGTATGTGATAGTGCACATACTTATCTGTATCGATTGAACTGTGAAGTGGCCAACATCAGCAAACAGCGCCTCCGTCCCTGCATTTTCCCGAAAACAATCTGAGAAATTTCTCAAGTTAATGATGGAGGAGAATTGATTAATGATCCACATCCAAACCTGTTATGGAGAGGACGACCCCACCAAGGGAAATCCAGGCTTGTTTCTTGTTCCTTCTAAAGTAATCGATGATGTACTTGGGATTAATGGCTTTAACAACTGTTGGATCAAACTTGATGAAGTTGTAGACCCCAATGCCGCTAATTAACGCGAACCAAACACAGATTATTGGAGCAAAACTGTATCCAACTTTGTCAGTTCCAAATCTTTGAACCATGAAGAGGCATACCAAAATGGCTACTGATATCCAAACAATCATATCTGTTTGCACAAAGGAAAATGGTATTGAAATTAAAATAAATTTTTTTTTTCAAATTGAGGAACAAAAATGATCAATAACATGCTTATGTAACCATTTTTAAAAAATTATTTTAAGATGATAAGACATTTTTATTGTATTTAATAAGTTAGACTATTACCTTTGTATATCTCCCATGGCTAAGGAAGTGGACAAGTCAAAATGTTATTAAAAATAATTATATGAGGATGTTATTGTAATTTGAAAGGATTATTTTAAATTTGTCAACAATGCAAACCCATTGGTTTTTTTTCTTTTTCCTTTTTGTTTACTTAAAAAAAGGGGAAAGATTCCAAGTTAATGTGGGCAGTTGAGATTTCCTAATGCTATTTATATAAGCCATTGGATTCAACACTTTTGTCCACACTTTAGTAGTCAAAATTGTACAATCTCATTTATTATCAATTAATTTGGTCCAATTCAATTTCTTTTTTTTAGGGTTATTTAATTAAAAGAAATAAGATAATTACAAAAATACCATTCATTTTTATTTTATTTTTTGAAAAAATAATTTTTTTTAAAAAGTTTATACATAAATTATCCAAATAAAATAAAAAATTATTTTAGTAGTTGATTTTAAAAGTTGAGAAAGATTACCTTGTGTCATTGAATCCAATGCTAACTTGATGCCACCCACAGCAGATAAAACTGTGATATGCAAAGTCAAATGTCAAATATACAACATGAAAGTAAAGGAGGAAACCCATTTTCCTTGTCAGCTAAAATCCAATTAAATTAATTTGCATTACCACAATAGTACACACAAATTGTGGTTTTTGTGGAAAACGCCAATCCTAAATATTCCTACCCAATAAGAAAAATTAATAATAAAGAAGAAAGTTGAATGCATATTCCCCCATATATATATGTTTTTTGGTAACAAAAATTTGTGAAAGGAAAAGCCATTTATTATGAAAGAAGGAAACCTTTTAATCTCAAACTAAAAAGGATGATGTAAATTATGGTGGCTTTTTTACTTTCCAAAAGTAAGAAAAGTATTTCCAAATTAAAAATTGTGATGTGAAAACAAAGATGAAAAAAAGAGCTCTTTTAAAAAATACGTTAATAAGGGGGAATAAAGCAGAAGTATTTCATTAAATTTGTATGTAAATGTAAAGAAGGAAGGATAAAAACTAAGCTAACCTGAGATGCAAGGAGTGAGGACACCATCACCAATCACCATGGAAGTGCCAAGCATTGTGGCAAACAACAGAAAGAGCTTAGCAAAGTTGCTCTTCTCTAGCTTGGACTTGAGCTTTGATGCCATCTGCAGTCTTTTACTAGGCAGCTCCAACCGGAAATTGGAGACTTCTCTGTCCTCAGCCTGTTGACTAGGGATCAGCCCCACCTTGGCATATCGGCATATAAGAGAATACAAAGCAAATGTCCCTCCTGAAAATAATAATAACACAAATGTGATATTCATCACCTAAGCTTAATGGGTTATTTTCCTTTTTCGGAGTTATAATGTGACCATATATTTAGAGTTGAAAGGGAAGAAAAGATTATAAAAAAGATTCATTGGATTGAGAGCACAACTGTTGATCATTGATTAAGCACATAAGAGGGAAGTTTCCCTTCCCCATTTGGAGCCTGCAAGGTTATTTTAATGGCTAAGTCACACAATTTGTTCCATCACAGTTGGCCTTCAAAGGTGTTTTCCACTCATCCCATCAATGATCAAGACTAGCAAAAATGGCAAGAAAAGAAAAGGGAAAAAAGAATCACAGTTGGTTTGGAAAAGTTTTAAGATCAAAGTACATCTTTCTAATAAGAACAGATGATGGGTTCAAGCCATAAAAGAAAACAAAAAAAAGGGAAAAGGAAAGATAGAAAAAGAAGATCAAAGTAGGATTCATTTGAATTAAAATCAAAGGTCATTTATGATGATGAGCTCTCACCACCGCCATTATCATTGGCCTTCAAAACAATCAAGACATACTTGACGAGAGAGATGAGGGTGAGGGTGTAGAAGATGAGAGAAAGAACCCCCAGAATATCATCATTATGTTTGACACCATCAGTGAAAGTGCTTGCATACACGTACAAAGGCGAAGTTCCAATGTCCCCATACACTATTCCAATGCTCTGAAACGCCAGGTGCAGTATCACAGACCAGTTCTTGGTGCCCTTCAAAACAGAAAATAAAAAGATAAAAATAAATAAATAAATAAATAAAATCAAATAAAAAAAATCAAATCTTCATTTTCCCAGTTGCCATGCATGCAGATACATAATAACAAGAAAATGATATCAAGAAGTGGGGGTGCAGACCCTGGAGCTATGGTGGCTTTGGCCATGGACAGTCCCGGTCTCCATGTCTAAGGAGTCCATACGACGTAGTTCTCCGCATGAGAGTTTCTTTGATTTGAGGCCTTGATCATGGGTCTCGTCAGGGCTGTTTACCACATCAGAAGACATTTTCTAAGATCCGAAAAGGGCTTTGATTAGCCTGGAGGGTTAGCAGAAGGAGGAGAGGCCAATTTAAAGGCACAGAAAGGTCTGAAAGAAGTGAAGAAGAAACGTGAAGTTCAACGTGGGAGATGTCGATGGACATCTCCCAAATGTTTGCTTCTTGGTTTTACGTTTCTTACCTTCCTTGCCCTGCCCTGACTTTTGGTTGACAACCGCATGGTTGATTTTATGAATTAGTAAATGAAATTATGAGTGTCCTTCCCCATTTATTTTCCAAATTTAGTAGAAAACGCGTCATCAGTGAATGGTTGATATCAGAAACCAATCATTTGTTCTTCAAGTTTGGCATTTTCTAAATTTATGATATTTTTTATGGTATTAATTAAAAGATATTTTTCATGGTGATAATTAAAAGATATTTTTGGAAAGATGACTTCCAATTATATTCCTTTACAAATTTGAAAATATTTTTTGAATTAATATATTACTATATTTATTAAATTCCCATAAGAGAAGCCCTGTTGCTACAAATTTTTTGGCTATTCTCTCTAGCTACAATTGATACTAATGGGATGATCTTTTGATGCCTTCCCCATGTTTCAAAGCTCATAAATCATTCCCACTTTCAATATCCGTTTGTGTGGAATGTCAAACACCTTCTCTGTTTGTCTCAAATTTTTCTTCAAGATATTGTAGCCAACATTTATCAAAACCCTCTTTCCAAATCTGGAGCCCTTATCCGCCATCACCTCAGTCTCACCAATCAAGTGCACTACACCCACTTGTGCCGCTCTATCAATTACTTCAATATCTTTCTTAACATCCTGTTGGCATCTTTTTTCATCAATTTGCTTTGATTCTTCGCTCTCGTTCTCACCATTAATCAACCCATCTTGCAGCTCTTCAGAAACTATGTCTCCACTATTGTGTGTTAATGTCACGGTCATCGTTATCTCTCCTCTTATGAACTCCTTTAATCTTTCAACCAGCAATCTCTCAAAAGGCTCTTCCTCAAAACGCACATCCGTGTACCCATACCTCACCACACATCGGAACACATAAATATCATTTGGGTCTACCCTGCGGAAGAGGAATCGTTCCTCCACTGGAACCTTGCTTATGGGGAGAGACTTGATTGAGACGAAAACAAGAACTGAATGCAATGCAGGCACATTTTCCATGTAATGCTTGAAGATGGGCGGGATGCCATGAACAAGCTCAGAGTAGAAGATGGCCAATCCTGGTATTCTACTAAAGTTTGTGCTCACTACTAATTCCTTCACCACCTCAGGAGAAATCTTGTGATCCAGATCATAATAGTATTTCCTCCGGTACACATCATTCCAAACGTACATTATGGTCATCAGAACTAAGGCAAAGGCCAAGGGTAGATACCCTCCTTGATCAAACTTGTAGAGGACTGAACTTAGATACAGAAGCTCAATGCTACCAATGACCACAACATATGAGATCACTAGTAGTATATGGGTTTTCCATATCATGATCATCACAAGAACCAGAAATAATGAGGTGAGGGTCATCACGAACACCACTGCAATCCCTACACCAACAAAGACTTGCAATCATGATCATTTTGAAACATCACTAAGCTCGAGAAAAGCTGAAAAATGAAAATATGAAAGAAGATGTGGGTAGATTACCATATGCATTTCCAATCTTTGTGGTAGTCTTAAACCCTGCAGTGACCCCTACACAAGCCAGCATGAGAAGGTAATTGACCTCAGGAATGTACACTTGCCCTTCATACTTAGTCGATGTATGCATAATCTTCACTCGAGGAAAGCACCCTAGTGAGAGAGACTGCTGGATACTGGAGAAAGTCCCAGATATCATAGCTTGACTGGCAATGATCGCCGCTGACACAGCCACAACAAACATCGGCCAGTACAGACCATCTGCACCAGAGAAACCCCACCTTAACCAATAAAAAAACTAACAAGAAGACAGAAAACAAACTCTAAAGCCAGAATGCTCACGTGGTATGGACTTGAAGAAAAGATCACCAACATCCTGATGGTGTTTCCGGAGAAAAGAGGCTTGTCCAGTATATGCCAATACAAGAGCTGGGTATGTGACAGCGCACATACTTATTTGAATTGATCGAACTGTGAAGTGGCCAACATCAGCAAACAGCGCCTCCGTCCCTGCATTTTCCCGAAAACAATCTGAGAAATTTCTCAAGTTAATGATGGAGGAGAATTGATTAATGATCCACATCCAAACCTGTTATGGAGAGGACGGCCCCACCAAGGGAAATCCAGGCTTCTTTCTTGTTCCTTCTAAAGTAATCGATGATGTACTTGGGATTAATGGCTCTAACAACTGTTGGATCAAACTTGATGAAGTTGTAGACCCCAATGCCGCTAATTAACGCGAACCAAACACAGATTATTGGAGCAAAACTGTATCCAACTTTGTCAGTTCCAAATCTTTGAACCATGAAAAGACATACCAAGATGCCTACTGATATCCAAACAATCCTATCTGTGTCCAAGAAAAAATTTATTTGAGTTAGAATCATTATTTAAATAAAATTATAAGAAATGTAAGAAATATAATTTATTTACTTTTTTCAACTGAGGAAAAAAATAAAAATAATAATAATAATAAAGAAAGAATGGTTAATAATTTATTGTATATAATAATAATAATAATAATAATAATAATAATAATAATAATAATATGATTATATATAACCATTTTAAAAAAAAAAATTATGATGATGGGAAATTTTTATTGTATTTAATAATTTAAACTTTTTGACCTTTTCATCAGTCTTGATTAAGAGGACAAGTCAAAATATTATTAAGAATAATTATACGAGGATGTTATTGTAAGTTGAAAGGATTATTTTAAATTTGTCAACAGTGCAAATCCATTATTTTATTTATTTTCTTTTTCCTTAAAGAGGGTAAAGATTCCAAGTTAATAAGCCATTGGATTCAACACTTTTGTCTACACTTTACTAGTCAAAATTGGACATTCTGATTTTTTATCAATTAATTTGGTTTTTTTTGTAATTAAAAGGAATAAAATAATTATAGATTTACAAATCTTAAAAAAAAAAAAAAGACCTACAAAAATACCATTCCATTTTTTTTTTTGAAAAAATAATTTTAAAAAAATTATATAAAAATTATCCAAATGTTAAATAAAAAAATTATTTTAGTAGTTGATTTTAAAAGTTGAGAAAGATTACCTTGTGTCATTGAATCTGTGACTTCCTTGATGCCACCCACAGCAGATAAAACTGTGACATGCAAAGTCAAATGTCATATATACAATAAAAGATTGAAGGACTAAACTCATTTTCTTTGTCAACAAAAATTAATAATAAAGAAGAAAGTTGAAGGCATATTCCGCCATATACATATATCTACTTAAATTAGTCATAAGTAATTTTCAATGATAATAAAAGATAACTTTAAAAAAAGCTAAGCACAAGATGTTTTTTGGCAACAAAAATTTGTAAAAGGAAAAACCATTTATTATGGAAGAAAGAAACCTTTTAATCTCAAATTAACTAAAAAAGGATTATGTAAATTATGTTTGTTTTTTTATTTTCCATAGTAAGAAAAGTATTTCCAAAAAAAATGATACTGTGACATGGTTTTACTTTCCAAAGTAAGAAAAGTATTTCCAAAAATGGTAGTGTGATATGGTTTTTACTTTCTAAAAGTATTTCCAAAAAATACCATGTGAAAACAAAATGAAAGGAAAAAAAAAATCTTTTAATAAATGCATAAGGAAAAATAAAGGTGTATGACAGCATGTCATTAAATTTGTATGTAAATGTAAAGAAGAAGGATAAAAACTAAGCTAACCTGAGATGCAAGGAGTGAGGACACCATCACCAATCACCATGGAAGTGCCAAGCATTGTGGCAAACAACAGAAACAACTTAGCAAAGTTGCTCTTCTCTAGCTTAGACTTGAGCTTTGATGCCATCTGCAGTCTTTTACTAGGCAGCTCCAACTGGAAATTGGAGACTTCTCTGTCCTCAGCCTGTTGACTAGGGATCAACCCCACCTTGGCATATCGGCATATAAGAGAATACAAAGCAAATGTCCCTCCTGAAAATTATCCACAGTGTTTAAAAGAAGTGTATTCTAGGTTTAATGGGCTATTTTCCAATTTTTTGAGTTATAATGTGAACCACATATTTAGTGTTGAAAAGGCGGCAAGGATTAAAAAAAAAAGATTCATTGGATTGAGTGCACAATTGTTGATCATTGATCAACCAGATACGAGGGACCCCAGTTGGAGCCTGCATGGTTATTTTCAAGGGCAAGTATCACAGTTTGATACATCAAAGTTGGCCTTCAATGGTGTTTTTCACTCATCTCATCTATGATCAAGACTAGAAAAAAATGGAAAAAATAAAAATAAAAATCAAGAAATTAATAAACCATTTTGCCTTGTTGGTATGGAAAAGTCTTAGTATGTGGCATATTTCTAAAAAGAAAAGATGATGGGTTCATGCCATAAAAGAAAACAAAAAAGAAAAAGAAGATCACAGTACGATACATTTAAATTAAAATCAAAGGTCGTTAATGATCATGAGCTCTCACCATCGCCATTATCAGTGGCCTTCAACACAGTCAAGACGTACTTGAAGAGAGGGATGAGGGTGAGGGTGTAGAAGATGATAGAAAGAACCCCCAGAATATCATCATTATGTTTGACACCATCAGTGAAAGTGCTTGCATACACGTACAAAGGCGAAGTTCCAATGTCCCCATACACTATTCCAAGGCTCTGAAACGCCAGGTGCAGTATCACAGACCAGTCCTTCGTATCCTTCAAAACAGAAATTCAAAAAAAATAAAAATAAAAAAATCAAATCTTCTTTCTCCCAGTTGCCATGCATAATAACGAGAAAATGATATCAGGAAAAGGGTGGGGGGTACAGACCTTGGAGCCATGGTGGCTGCGGCCATGTACAGTCCCGGACTCCATGTCTAGTGAGTCCATACGACGCAGTTTTCCCCATGAGAGTTTCTTTGATTTGAGGCCTTGATCATGGGTCTCGTCCGGGCTGTTTACCACATCAGAAGACATTTTCTATGATCTGAAAAGGGCTTTGATTAGACCGGAGCGTTTGCAGAAGGTGCAGAGGCCAATTTAAAGGCACAGAAAGTTCTGAAAACCGCGTGGTTTGATTTTATGAATAATGAATGAGTAAACGAGATTTCGAGAGTGTTTTTTTACCATTTATTTTTCAGATTTATTGGAAAACGCGTTATCAGTAAATAAACTTCCCCCATATTAGTCGGATGGTTGATATCAGACCTTTTCTTGCCTTTTCTAAATTTATGATATTAATTAATATTTAGTTTTTAAAGATATGACTTCTTATTATATTCCTTTTACAAATTTGAAAATATTTCTTAAATTAATATATTACTAAAAATATTTTTTAATTAATATATATACTTATATATATTTTAAATCCTCATGCCTACAATAAACGTGATATATCTTTTTGTCTAAAAACTTTTTTTATTCTTACGTTTTAAGTACAAAAAATATTTCTAATATTTTTAATATTAAAATATCAAAAAATTCAAATATCAAAAAGATAAGAAAAAATATTTTCTAAAATCATTCTAAGTTTTTTTTTTAATTTGCTTTTCATTTTAAAAATAAAAATAAATATTACAATAATTCTTTTTTTAATGATTAAGCTATTTATAAGAAAAATATTATATTTATAATTTCTTTTATCATTATTTTTTTTATTATCACATACATTTAATTAATAAAATTAGGTTTAATTAAATTAAAAATTGATAAGGATTTTAAAAAATATTTTTAATCTTTTGTATTTGAATATATTTGATTACATATTACCCAAAATTTATTATTTAAAAATAAGTAATAAATTTGAGACAACGACAGCGCAACCCTACTCTCGGCTGTGGAAAAGACCATGTACTCCCTTCTCGCTATGCCACGTGATACAAAGTTGAGAGGTGTCCAACAAAAGACGCGAGTGAACTGCAACATGCATGGGGGCGAGTAGAACTTTCCATGGGATGAAAATTCTAAAGCATCACGTTCAGATCGGTCATAGCCACGTGTTACACGCATTCTTTCTGCATCATCACATATCACGGGAAGCCTATCACAGGTTGACCCTAAGATGGATTGGGTATATTCATGGGCCTTGTTTGGAAAATATAATATCAAAAAAATCACAGCAATCTCAGTTTAAAAAATATAAATTTAAGAAGCTTTTTAAAAATAATTAGGATCTTAACATTTTATACACTTTGGTCAAATATAGTATCTTTGACCATCCAAGTATAACCTTTATCTTTAATAGTTCAGATACTACTTTTTAATGAGATAAGTTTTATCTATGATAATTTTAAGTATCATCTATTTTATGATTAAAAAAAGTTAAATGAACACAATAGATAAAGTGATAAAAAAAAATGGAACCATGAAATAAAACTTCTTCATATAAAAAGACGCATAAAAAATAATAATTAAAAAGATAAAATTATTGATCTCTTTCCTCCTCTTACTAGAAGAGAAAATTGATTATTACTCTTTTACATTATAGAGATAGATTTCTTGTCAGATTCATGAACTAACATAATATCTAATTCTTTTACGTAATGGAAAAGACGTTCTCTCTCTCATCCAAAGAAGAGAACATTGGTTATTACTCTTTTACATTCATAGAGATAGAATTCTTTAAAATTCATTAACTAATATAATGTTTAATTCTTTTCCAAAATGGAAATGGTGGATTGAAACGTTACCCTGTCAATGCCAAAACTATCAAATAAAATATGCATCTTTTTCTCTCTTTCTCATCCCCTTGCTAGAAGAGGAAATTAGTTATTGCTTCTTTATATTATAGAGATAGAATTCTTGTCATATCCATAACTAACATAATGTCTAATTCCTTTTCGTAACACATGTCAGGGGAATATCAGGGACCAATGATAAATGTGCACGTTTATGTGTTTTTGTTTGATGTCAGAAACTTATTAGTCATCTAATACAAAGAAGAAATGGTCACAACCTAATGCAATCCACGTGCCAAACCTAGAAACCTGGAAACTGTGAACGTACAAACCTTGAAATTCAGAACTTTCCAGATTATTAGGAAAATAAATTACTGGCAAACCTGTATTGAAGGGACTTCTTGAATGCCATCCTCACTGTCAACCAAACTTTATCGCTGATATCTGTTTCATGTCACAACCAGCTACACCAAAATCAAAGTGACTTCTTCATTAGCACTGCATTCCATCACAATAAAAATTACAGCGTCCTTAAGGTTTTCTTTGACAATTTACAAAATCTGCACCATGCTGAGGGGAAAAATGGTGCATACAGTGGCCAAAAACCTATTGCCAAAAATTTTGCAACTTCATAATCTTTTCCAGTTCCAATCAAAGTTCAATTGTTGCCAAATGACCTTACTTCGTTTTGGCATTTCTTTGGAGCCTGTCAAAAATTGGATTTTCTACTAGTTCTTTAGCTGAAGACCGCCAAACTGGATCTGGATCCAGCATTGCCTGGTAGGATTATATAGGTGCTCTACATATGAATTGAGTATTTATCTGGCACATTAGGTCTTTGCCATAAAAGAAATTAGAACAGACAATTGATTTTGGGCCTTTGGTTTTGTCCTGCTACTTTAGGTAGCGGTTGTCCAGAATCATCCTCTGACTTCGACTCTCAGCATACTCTCTCCTCTGGGTCGCTCCAGTATACATTAGGTATTTTTCATATAACAAAATTAGCTTAGTCGGTTGGTTTTAGGCTTTTGTCTTTGTTTTCCTACTTTAGGCAGTGGTTGTCCAAAATCATCCTCTTGACTCTTGGCATACTTTCTTCTATGGGTCATTCTTATAATCTGTTCTCTACATGTACCATATGTTACACCATGTCTAAGGAGTCCATACGACGTAGTTCTCCTCATGAGAGTTTCTTTGATTTGAGGCCTTGATCATGGGTCTCGTCAGAGCTGTTTACCACATCAGAAGACATTTTCTATGATCCGAAAAGGGCTTTGATTAGCCTGGAGGGTTAGCAGAAGGAGGAGAGGTCAATTTAAAGGCACAGAAAGGTCTGAAAGAAGTGAAGAAGAAACGTGAAGTTCAGGGTGGGAGATGTCGATGGACATCTCCCAAATGTTTGCTTCTTGGTTTTATGCTTCTTACCTTCTATGCCCTGCCCTGACTTTTGGCTGACAACCGCGTGGTTGATTTTATGAATTAGTAAATGAAATTATGAGTGTCCTTCTTCCCCATTTTATTTTCCAAATTTGTGAATGGTTGATATCAGAAACCAATAATTTGTTCTTCAAGTTTTGAATTTTCTAAATATATAATATTTTTTATCGTATTAATTAAAAGATATTTTTATGGTGTTAATTAAAAGATATTTTTGGAAAGATGACTTCCAATTATATTCCATTACAAATTTGAAAAGATATATATATATATATATATATATATATATATATATATATATATATATATATATATATATATATATATTAAATCCTCATTCCATATCTATACCTTCACTACAAACTTCTTTCTTGTTACCAAGCCTTCCAGATTGAATTTTGGCTAATACATGCTTGAGAAGAGAAGTATTGTTGCTACAATTTTTTTAGCTATTCTAGCTAGCTACAAGCAGCCTTATCACTTGATACTAATGAGACTTTTTGTTGATCATCATCTTCCCATGTTTCAAAGCTCATAAATCATTCCAACTTTCAACATACGTTTGTGTGGAATGTCAAACAGTTTTTCTGTCTGTCTCAAATTCTTCTTCAAGATGTTATAACCAACATTTATCAAAACTTTTTTTCCTAATTTGGAGCCCTTCTCTGCCATCACCTCGGTCTCACCGATCAAGTGCACCACACCAGCTCGTGTCGCTCTATCAATTGTTTCAATATCTTTATCAATATCCTCTTGGCGCCTTTCTTCATCAATTTGCTTTGATTCTTCGCTCTCATTCTCACCATTAATCAACCCATCTTGCAGCTCTCCAGAAACCATGTCTTCATTACTTTGTGTTAATGTCGAGGTCATCATCATCTCTTCTCTTATGAACTCCTTCAATCTTTCAACCAGCAATCTCTCAAAAGGCTCTTCCCCGGATCGCACGTCAGTGTACCCATACCTCACCACACACCGGAACACATAAAGATCGTCTGGGTTTACCCTGCGGAAGAGGAATCGTTCCTCCATTGGAACCTTGCTTATGGGGAGAGACTTGATTGAGACGAAAACAAGAACTGAATGCAAGGCAGGCACATTTTCCACATAATGCTTGAAGATGGGCGGGATGCCATGAACAAGCTCAGAGTAGAAGATGGCCAGTCCTGGTATTCTACTGAAGTGTGTGCTCGCTACTAATTCCTTCACCATCTCAGGAGAAATCTTGTGATCCAGATCATAATAGTATTTCCTCCGGTACACATCATTCCAAATGTACATTATGGTCATCAGAACTAAGGCAAAGGCCAAGAGTAGATACCCGCCTTGATCAAACTTGTAAAGGACTGAACTTAGATACAGAAGCTCAATGCTACCAATGACCACAACATATGAGATCACAAGAAGGATATGGGTTTTCCATATCATGATCATCACAAGAACCAGAAATGATGAGGTGAGGGTCATCACGAACACCACCGCAATCCCTATACCAACAAAGACTCATAATTATGATCATTTCAAAACAACATTACGCTTGAAAAGTTCAAAAAAGGCCAAGAAATGAAGATATGAAACAAGGGTGAACTGTGTGGACTACCATATGCATTTCCAATCTTTGTTGTAGTCTTGAACCCAAGAGTGACCCCTACACAAGCCAGCATGAGAAGGTAATTGACCTCAGGAACGTACACTTGCCCTTCATACTTAGTTGATGTATGCACAATCTTTACTCGTGGAAAACACCCCAATGAGAGTGACTGCTGAATTATGGAGAAAGTCCCAGAAATCATTGCTTGACTAGCAATGATCGACGCGGACACAGCCACAACAAACATCGGCCAGTACAGACGATCTGCAACAGAGAAACCTCACCTCAATGAACCAATAAAAGAACCAACAAGAAGACAGAAAACAGACTCTAAATCCAGAATGTTCACGTGGTATGGACTTGAAGAAAAGATCACCAACATCCTCATGGTGTTTCCGGAGAAAGGAGGCTTGTCCAGTGTATGCCAATACAAGAGCCGGGTATGTGACAGTGCACATACTTATCTGTATCGATTGAACTGTGAAGTGGCCAACATCAGCAAACAGCGCCTCCGTCCCTACATTTTCCCAGAAACTATTTGAGAATTTTTCGAGTTATTGATGGAGGAGAACTGATTAATGATCCATATCCAAACCTGTAATGGCGAGAACGATCCCACCAAGGGAAATCCAGGCTTGTTTCTTGTTCCTTGTGAAGTAATCGATGATGTACTTGGGATTAATGGCTTTAACGACTGTTGGATCAAACTTGATGAAGTTGTAGACCCCAATGCCGCCAATTAATGCGAACCAAACACAGATTATTGGAGCAAAACTGTAGCCAACTTTGTCAGTTCCAAATCTTTGTACCATGAAGAGGCATACCAAGATGGCTACCGATATCCAAACAATCCTATCTGTTTGCACAAAGGAAGATGGTATTTAAGTTAGAATTATTATTTAAATAAAATTATCATAAATAAATTTATTTACTTTTTCAAACTGAGGAAAAAAATGATCAATAGCATGCTTATATAACCATTTAAAAAAAATTATTTTCTAATAAGACATTTTTATTGTATTTAATCATTTAGACTTTTACCGACTAAGGAAGTGGACAAGTCAAAATATTATTAACAATAATTATATGAGGATGTTATTGTAATTTGAAAGGGTTATTTTTAATTTGTCAACAGTGTAAACCCATTGGTTTTCTGTTTTTTTTTTTTTTTTTTTTTTTTCCTTAAAAAGGAAAAGATTCCAAGCTAACGTGGGCTGTTCAGATGTACAAAAGCTATTAATATAAGCCATCGGATTCAACGCTTTTGTCTACACTTTGCTAGTCAAATTTGGACAAATCTCATTTATTAATTAATTAATTTACAAATCTTGTAAAAATAAAAAAAAATATGTACAAAAATATCATTCTTTTTTTTTTCAAAAAATAAATAAATTTTTAAAAAAAGTTATAAAAAATTATCCAAATATTAAATAAATAATTATTTTAGTGGTTGATTTTAAAAGTTGAGAAAGATTACCTTCCGTCATTAAATCTGTGGCTGCCTTGATGCCATCCACCGCAGATAAAACTGTGATATGCAAAGTCAAATGTCAAATATACAATAAGACTATGTTTGGTTCCAGAAAATTTGAGGAAAAATGTAAAGAAAAGAAAATACAAAGGAAAAGTAGAAGGAAAGAAAAAATGAAGGAAAATAAAAAATAGATTAAAAGTTAATAAATTATTTTGTTTTTTATTTAAAACTCATTTTATTTATTTTAACTCATTAATATAAAGATTAAATAATTTAAATATATATAAGTTTTTAATTAATTTTAATTATATTTTATTTTCTTTTATATTTTTCGTAGGATAACCAAATATTGAAAAAATAATTTTTTTTTTATATTTTTTTTCTTTCTTAGTATTTTCTTAGACCAAACACAATTAAGAGAGTGAAGGACAAAATCCATTTTTTTTGTAAACTAAAATCCAACTAAATTAATTTTGGTAACAAAAATTTGTAAAAGGAAAAGCCATTTATTATGAAAGAAAGAAACCTTCTAATCTCAAACTAACTAAAACAAGATGATGTAAATTATGCTGGTTCCAAAGTAAGAAAAGTATTTCGAAATTAAAAATCATCATGTGAAAACAAGGATGAAAAAAAAGAAAAAGAAATAGGATAAAGAAAATAAAGCAGGAAATTAAACTAACCTGAGATGCAAGGAGTGAGGACACCATCACCAATCACCATGGAAGTGCCAAGCATTGTGGCAAATAACAGAAAGAACTTAGCAAAGTTGCTCTTCTCTAGCTTAGACTTGAGCTTTGATGCCCTCCGCAGGCTTTTACTAGGCAGCTCCAACCTGAAATTGGAGACTTCTCTGTCCTCAGCCTGTTGACTAGGGATCAACCCCACCTTGGCATATCGGCATATGAGAGAATACAAAGCAAATGTCCCTCCTGTGATATTCTTCAGTGTTTAAAAGAAGCGTATAAATTCTAAGCTTAATGGGCTATTTTCCTTTCTCTTTTTGAGTTATAATGTGACCGTGTATTTAGGGTTGAAAGGGCAGAAAATATCTTTCTTTTTTTTTTAAAAAAAAGAAAGATTCATTGGACTGAGTGCACAACTGTTGATCATTGATTAAGCACATACGAAGGAAGTTTCCCTTCCCCAGTTGGAGCCTGCATGGTTATTTTAATGGGTAAGTCACACAATTTGATGCTTCACAGTTGGCTTTCAAAAGGTGTTTTCCACTCATCTCATCAATGATCAACACTAGAAAAAATGGCAAAAAAAAAAGAAAAAAGAAAAAGGAAAGATAGAAAAAGAAGATCAAAATAGGATTCATTTGAATTAAAATCAAAGGTCATTAATGATGATGAGCTCTCACCATCGCCATTATCGTTGGCCTTCAAAACAATCAAGACGTACTTGAAGAGAGGGATGAGGGTGAGGGTGTAGAAGATGAGAGAAAGAACCCCCAGAATATCATCATTATGTTTGACACCATCAGTGAAAGTGCTTGCATACACGTACAAAGGCGAAGTTCCAATGTCCCCATACACTATTCCAATGCTCTGAAACGCCAGGTGCAGTATCACAGACCAGTTCTTGGTGCCCTTCAAAACAGAAAATAAAAAAAAAAAACATTAATCTTCTTTTCCCCAGTTGCTATGCATGCAGATACATAATAACAGGAAAATCATATCAGGATGGGGGGTGCAGACCCTGGAGCCATGGTGGCTATGGCCATGGACAGTCCCGGACTCCATATCTAAGGAGTCCATACGACGTAGTTTTCCCCATGAGAGTTTCTTTGATGTGAGGCCTTGATCATGGGTCCCGTCAGGGCTGTTTACCACATCAGAAGACATTTTCTATGATCTGGAAAGGGCTTGGATTGGCATGGAGGGTCTGCAGAAGATGGAAAGGCCAATTTAAAGGCACAGAAAGGTCTGGAAAGAGTGTGAAGAAGAAACGTGAAGTTCAAGGTGGGCGATGTTGATGGGCATCTCCCCAATGTTTGCTTCTTGGTTTTATGGTTATTTACCTTTCATGCCCTGGCCTGACTCTCTCGGTTGGAAGCCGCGCGCGTAGTTTGATTTTCTAAATTAGCAAATGAGATTATAAGAATCTTTTTTTTTTTACCATTTATTTTTCAAATTTATTGGAAAATAAAGTATTTTGTAGGGTTGAATGATTGATATCAGAAGCCAATAATTTCTTCTTCAAGTTTTGCTTTTTCTAAATTTATGATATTTTGTATGGTATTAATTAAAAGTTATTTTTTGAAATATTTTTAAAATTAATATATCCAATAATTTAGGGAAAGTATAGATTATGTTCTTATACCTTCTCATGTATGGGTCACAAATTGAGGTGATTTGTTGTTAATTATCTTTATGGTAATAACATAAGATGTTGATGTGTGAAAAAAAGAATTGAATTCATCCAAACAAGAAAATCCAACTGTCATTTTGAATAAAGGGGTATTTCAATGCCATTTAGGGGGTGTTTGGTACATCGGAATAGGGAATGAAAATAATATTTTGTTTCCTTTCTTATTTCTTAGTAGAATTAAATGAATTTGATGATTCCATTTCTAGCATTTGGATGAACTTAGGAATGCAAGATTGGAATGATTATTTGTTTTCATTCCAATGTTTGATAATAATAGGAATTGAAATGAAAAAGAAATAAATTTACAATAATATCCTTACATATAATTTACAATATTTTTTTATTTTTACTTTTATTTTTAAAAAATAAAATTTGAGAGGTTTTTTGTTATTAAATAATAAGACTAAAAAATATATATATATATATTCAATAAATAAAAAATTAACCATAAAAAATCGTATAACCCTAATGCACAAATATTCGATTATTATTTTTATTAAAAATTTGAATAATTTGTCATGCTTAAGTAGTTATAAAATTATATTTTTTAAAAAAAAAATTATTTATTATAATATTTAAATTCTCAAAGCTAGCAAATGTTTTTCCTATTTTCAAAAGAGGAAATAAAAGAATTCAAATTTATTCTAATTTTCAACAAATATCATATCCGATAAAATCCATAACCTTAAAAAATTTTAAATATTCGTTTTTTTTTTTATCAAAATTTTAAATAATTTTTCATGCAAAAAAAGCTATAGAATTATATTTTACTAAGAAAAAAAAAAGAGAAAAAAAATATAAGAACATATAAATGGTCAAAGCTACCAAATACTTATTTCTTATTTGCAAAAAAGGAAATAAAAAAACACAAACTTCATTCTAGTTCTCAATATAAGTACCATATTTTCTGCGAGACGGCAGAATCTATAGCTTTAACTAGGAAAGGAAGACGCCAATAATAATAAACAAAGGGAAAAAAAAAAACCAAAAGTTTTGTTTTTGTTTGTTTTTTTCTTTTTATTTTTTTCCTAACCATTAAAAATTTTCAATATTGTAAACACGTGAAATCGAAAAATCTTTTTCCAACCATTTCAATTTTTCTCTCCAGTTTCCATTAATACAAGATAAAGAAACATCAAAGATTCCAAACATAAATTAATAAAAAAAAAATAATCGATTTATAGAGAAGAAGAAACACATATAAAGAAGAAGAAGAAGAAAGAGAAAATAAGGTAAATCTGATCGAAGATGTAGAAGAGAGTTTTCAGAGCCTAGTTGCAGCAAATAATGACGAATCCTAGATTCAACAATCAAAATGAATATCCAAAACCTTATAAATTAGAAATTGATTTTTTTTTTTTTAAATATTGTGGAAGGTTTAATTGATTCAATTTGGAAGAATCACTTGTTACAGAGAATTGGATGATGAGTGAGTCTCTAGCTTTGCAAAGAAGATAAGAAGTGGATGATGAATGGATCTCTACCTTTACAAAGAAAATAAACATCGGATTTGAAGAACAAGATAAGAGGGTAAAATAGTAATTTAGGTTATTTTATATTATCAAATAGGTTTAATGAATCAAAATATCACCTACTTTTAATGAATGCAAATCCGACTCATAAGTTGGATTTGATTTCTGCCGGAATAATTTTTTATTTCATTTCCGTCTTCTTAACATTTATCCAAATATAGGAATAAGGGAGAAAATGAATGGGATGTCTATTCCCACACCCTATAGTAAAGCAAAATTGGACCTTTCTCCATGTTGATCCTCAATTCAAAATTTTTCTTGGTTTCACATTTGCCCTCCAATTTTGACTAGGTAAACAAAAAATGCGATTGGTTGTGCACCCCAATTGACCCATTAACTAGATGTGACCCAAGGATTAAAATATCCGGATGCATCGACATATCCGAGAAGATATATATCTGATATTTTTGGATATTTTACCCCTTTTTTTTTGTTTTATATTTCATCTATATTTTGGGATATATTAAATTTTTAATTTTTTTATTATTAAAGAAATAAATTATAATTATTTTAAATTTATATTTGATTTAATTTATTATCAAAAATATAAAAACATAATTTTATTAATAGATCCTTTTTATATATTTATTAAATATAAATATTAAAAAAAATACATATATTATTATTATTTATTTGATATAATTAAATACATTTAAATTAAAATGGAAAATAAATTTTATATTAAATATATTTTAAAATTAGACATATTATCATAATAATATTATAAAATAATCTATGATGCAACTTAATAATAAATATATATTTATAAAATTTATATTTGTTTATCAACGTAAATAATATTATTATCAAATATGATAAATTATATATATATATATATATATTTTAAAAAATAACTTTAAAATATCTATTTTTACTTCTTATATATTTTTTTTTAGAATTTTTTTTAATATTTTCTAAAATTTTATTAATTTTTATGGATATTTTGTGTCAAAATATCCATAAAATCAAAGTACCAATATATCTGTAATTATCGATATTTTTATTCTTACCTCTATATTATAATACTTATTTTTTTTCTAATTATTAATTTCTTTTTGAGAAAGATATTATATTTATTAATTTCTTTTACCATTTTTTTCTTCAAGCAATAAAATCGATAATGGCAATTTCCATGTTCTAAGATGAATGAGAGGTAAATTTGGAAATATAGTCCACAATTACCATCCGTCAAAGACGATCTTTTGCTAAAGTCGGCGACAGCGTAATGCTACTCTCGGCTGTAGAAAAAAACATCTACTCCCTTCTCACTATTGCCACGTTGTAGATTGTTGAGAGGTGTACAACAGAAGCCGGCGAGTGAAACTTGATATGTATGGGGGGGGAGAGTAAAGCTCTGAACTTTCTAGTGGAGTGAAAGCGTGCATATCCCTCTTGGTCACTTGTGACACGTGTATTCCATTTCTTTTTGCAACCTCATCTATCACAGGGTTGAACTTTGAACAAAATTGCGTTATGTTTTGGTAGGTCTTGTTTGGAAATTATAATGAGTTATTGCAGCTTTCAATTTATTGAAACTAAAGATTTAGGATCACAAAAAATTCAAAAAATAAAATGAATCATTTAAAATTTTTGAGTAAAAATAAATAAATTTTGGCTATATTTGGTTCAGAAAAAATTGAGAAAAAATGCAAATAATAATAATAATAATAATAAATATATTCAAAATCAATAAATTATTTTTACTTGTTTTTTTTTAATTCATTTCACTTTTTTTTCACTATATAAAAATTAAATAATTTTAAAATATATAAACTTTTATTTGATTTTTTTTATATTTCATACTATAAAACTAAATATGAAAAAAGCAGTTTTTTTAACCATTTTTGTCCTTAGTGTTTTTCAGCAACCAAAAATAGTCTTAAGTGAACATATAAAATAAGTTTTTTCCTCTTTTTACATTTTCTTGCCTTCCAATTCTCTTCCTATTCTTTCCACCAACCTTTTAGGATCAAAGAACTTAAAAAGGTTCAATGCATGTGTGAAGTAAGTAAAAAAACAATTGATGGTTTGGCAGGGAGTAGAAAAACATGTATAGATATATATTAGCTTTTAAATTTTTGGGTATATTTTAATGACAAGAACATTATATTTATTAAAACCATGTTTAATTCCCAGAGAAAATAAAAAAATAAATATAATTAAAATTAATTTGAAATTTACATATTTTTAAATTATTTAATTGAGAAATAAATAAAATGAGTTTAAGAAAATATATAAAAACAATTTATTCAATCTAAATCAATTTTTTATTTTCATTCGCTTTTTTTCTTATCTTTTTTTTTTTCATATTTTTTCTCAAATTTTTCGAGGGCATGATTTTAGGTATCTTATCATAAAGTTGACATTATGACTTAAAAAAATTTCTATGAAACTGAATTGCTAAGACCTTTTAATATATTTAATTGATTAAAGAGAAGTTCAATGAACACCACTGATAGCAATAAAATAAAAAAAAATAAAAAAAATGGGAGCATGACACAACTTCTCCATAAAAGAAGATTCATAGAAAGAGAAAAAATAACAACAATTCAAAATTTAAAATTATTGATGTCGCTCTCTCTCTCTCCCTCTCCATGACTCTAACCTCAGAGAATATTCTTACAACAATGCTTGACCAATGAGTAGTTGTTCCCATAAATTATCACTTAGCAATAATAGTGAGGCCTTGTTGGGATAATGATTTGATTTATGAAAATATGATTTAAATGAGTATTTGAAGAATTAAATTAAAACATGGAATTTTTGAAGGATTAGGCTAGATAGATAGGTGAATATAGGATAATAATTCTAGTTGATGAACATAAGATTTAAATGAGTATTTGAAGAATTAAATTAAAGCATGAGATTTTTGAAGGATTGGCATAGGGCGTTTCATCCACACGAACTGGGCCTGGGCTCCAACTCAAGCCCAAGTCCAATGTCTTCATGGGCAAGCCCAATACAATCATCCATCATAAACTTGGGCCTAGTGCCCCAACTTAAGTCTAAGTCCAAAGACATCAATGGGCAAGCCCAAGGCACCCACTACCTTCATGACAAACTTGGACCTTTCATCTGGTCCAGCCCACTAAGGCCCAAGTCAATCCTCATCTCTCTTTGGGTCTTTCATCACATGCTCTTCTTCTTCACCTCAGGAGACGACGACGAAGAAAATGGAGGTGAGAGAGGCATCGCCGGAGGTCCTCGAAGTTGGTCCAAGCTGCTAACTTTCCGCGTCGCCTCGTCGCCGCCTCGATTATCGCCACCTATGTCGTGTTCGTCGTCATGTTCCAGTGTCGGCGCCCGGAAGCGGAGCCAGCAGCTGCGGCCTGGTGTCGGCGTCCGAGGGTGGAGCCAGCAGCTGTGGCCTTTACAGGCGCGCGAGGGGCTTCCTCTTCCGGCTGATGTCGACGGCGACATTCGAGGAAAGGGTCATCTTTATCCTGGTGGTACGCCAAAGGATAGGGAGACAAGTGGCGAGGTGTTGGGATGGTGACCCGAGTTCATGGAGAATGGGAAGCAGGTAGAGGGCATGGAATCAAGGATATTAAACGGTATGGGTTAATAGGAAATGGGTATGAAAAAAGTAGTCATATTTGCATGGCTCCCATGCATAAGGGTGGATGAACTTGAGGTGCTAGTAGAAACATGGGAGAGAGCTTCGGGGGGAGCCATGCATGGCGTACTAGGGATGAGGCAAAGGGGCAGGGGATCTGATGTGAACCAAAGCAAAAGGGACGTGCCCGTGCGCAGAGAAGGAAAATTTCTACTCCTTAGAGCTCATACAACTAATGGGATCCAAGAGCAAAGATGGTCATAACAAACGAGAAACTCATGCAAACCAAACAACATGCATACATTAGCAAGATATATAGAGGAATAATAAGCAGCCAAATCAATCAACAAGCCTATAGTATTCATACCTGTGGAAGTATTTCTCCAACAAAGGCCCACAAGACTCTAAGTTTTGCTCAAGAAAAATCAGTCTGCCCCCCACCTTCCAATCCAGCTTCCTCTTCCAAATCCCCTCCCCCTGTTTCTATCTTCTTCGGCAAGCCACTCCTCCGCTCTCCTGTTCACCAGTCAGCAGGCATGGCTTCTCAACCACCCACCTGCAGCTGCACGTTCATGCCTAGAGAAGGGATCAAGCCTCCAGCTGGGGGTCCCCTACCCCTTCTAAAAATAAAATGAAAAGTCAAGAAAAATCAACTCCGAGGCCCTCACCACCAAAGGGGGTCTACCCCTGCCAATGCCAAAAGTATCAAATAAAATATGCCTCTTTTTCTCTCTTTCTCACCCCTTTGTTGGAAGAGGAAATTGGTTATTGCTCTTTTACATTATAGAGATAGAATTCTTGTCGGATTCATGAACTAACATAATGCCTAATTCCTTTCTCTAATGGAAAATGCGCTCTCTCTCTCATCCAAAGAAGAGAACATTGGTTATTACTCCATTATAAGATAGAATTCTTCAAAATTCATTAACTAATATAATGTCTAATTCTTTTCCAAAATGGAAATGATGAATTGAAATGTTACCCTGCCAATGCCAAAACTGTCAAATAAAATATGCCTTTTTTTCTCTCTTTCTCATCCCCTTGCTAAAAGAGGAAATTGGTTATTGCTCCTTTATATTATACAGATAAAATTCTTGTTGGATTCATGAATCTAACATAATGTCCAATTCCTTTCCGTAATACATGTCAACAGGGGAATATCAGGGACGGATTATAAATGTGCACGTTTGTATGTTTTTGTTTGATGTCAGAAACTTATTAGTCATCTAACACAAAGAAGAAATGGTCACAACCTAATGCAATCTACGTGCCAAACCTAGAAACCTGGAAATTGTGAACGTACAAACCTTGAAATTCAGAACTTTCAAGATTATTAGGAAAATAAATTACTGGCAAACGTGTATTGAAGGGACTTCTTGAATGCTATCCTCACTGTCAACCCAACTTTATCGTTGATATCTGTTTCATGTCACAACCAGCTACACCAAAATCAAAGTGACTTCTTCATTAGCACTGCATTCCATCACAATAAAAATTACAGCGTCCTTAAGTTTTTCTTTGACAATTTACAAAATCTGCACCATGCTGAGGGGAAAAATGGTGCATACAGTGGACAAAAACCTATTGCCAAAATTTTTGTGACTTCATAATCTTTTCCATCCCTTGTTTGCTGGACCAGCAAAATATAAGTGGTTGCATATACGATCTCTTAATCATAGCTTCCAGTTCCAGTCAAAGTTCTATTGTTGCAAAATGACCTTACTTTGTTTTGGCATTTCTTTGGAGCCTGTCAAAAATTGGATTTTCTACTAGTTCTTTAGCTGAAGGCTGCCAAACTGGATCTGGATCCAGCATTGCCTGGTAGGATTATATAGGTACTCTACATATGAAATGAGTATTTATCTGGCACATTAGGTCTTTGCCATAAAAGAAATTAGATCAGACGTACAATTGATTTTGGGCCTTTGGTTTTGTCCTGCTAATTTAGGTAGCGGTTGTCCAAAATCATCCTCTTACTTCGACTCTCAGCATACTGTCTTCTATGGGTCGCTCCAGTATACATTAGGTCTTTGTCATAGAACAAAATTAGCTTAGTCGGTTGGTTTTAAGCTTTTGTCTTTGTTTTCCTACTTTAGGCTGTGGTTGTCCAAAATCATCCTCTTGACTCTTGGCATACTCTCTCCTATGGGTCATTCTTATAATCTGTTCTCTACATGTACCATATGTTACACCATGTCTAAGGAGTCTATACGACGTAGTTCTCCCCATGAGAGTTTCTTTGATTTGAGGCCTTGATCATGGGTCTTGTCAGGGCTGTTTACCACATCAGAAGACATTTTCTATGATCCAAAAAGGGCTTTGATTAGCCTGGAGGGTTAGCAGGAGGAGAGGTCAATTTAAAGGCACAGAAAGGTCTGAAAGAAGTGAAGAAGAAACGTGAAGTTCAGGGTGGGAGATGTCGATGGACATCTCCCAAATGTTTGCTTCTTGGTTTTATGCTTCTTACCTTCTATGCCCTGCCCTGACTTTTGGCTGACAACCGCGTGGTTGATTTTATGAATTAGTAAATGAAATTATGAGTGTCCTTCTTCCCCATTTATTTTCCAAATTTGTGAATGGTTGATATTAGAAACCAATAATTTGTTCTTCAAGTTTTGAATTTTCTAAATTTATAATATTTTTTATGGTATTAATTAAAAGATATTTTTATGGTGTTAATTAAAAGATGTTTTTGGAAAGATGACTTCCAATTATATTCCTTTACAAATTTGAAAATATTTTTTTGAAAAGATATATATATATATATATATATATATATATATATATATATATATATATATATATATATATATATATATATATATATTAAATCCTCATTCCATATCTATACCTTCACTACAAACTTCTTTCTTGTTATGAAGTCGTCCGGATTGAATTTTGGCTAATACATGTTTGAGAAGAGAAGTATTGTTGCTACAATTTTTTTAGCTATTCTAGCTAGCTACAAGCAGCCTTATCACTTGATACTAATGAGATTTTTTGTTGATCATCATCTTCCCATGTTTCAAAGCTCATAAATCATTCCCACTTTTAACATACGTTTGTGTGGAATGTCAAACACCTTTTCTGTTTGTCTCAAATTCTTCTTCAAGATGTTATAGCCAACATTTATCAAAACTTTTTTTCCTAATTTGGAGCCCTTCTCTGCCATCACCTCGGTCTCACCGATCAAGTGCACCACACCAGCTCGTGTCGCTCTATCAATTGTTTCAATATCTTTGTCAACATCCTCTTGGCGCCTTTCTTCATTAATTTGCTTTGATTCTTCGCTCTCATTCTCACCATTAATCAACCCATCTTGCAGCTCTCCAGAAACCATGTCTTCATTACTGTGTGTTAATGTCGGGGTCATCATCATCTCTTCTCTTATGAACTCCTTCAATCTTTCAACCAGCAATCTCTCAAAAGGCTCTTCCTCGGATCGCACATCAGTGTACCCATACCTCACCACACACCGGAACACATAAAGATCGCCTGGGTTTACCCTACGGAAGAGGAATCGTTCCTCCATTGGAACCTTGCTTATGGGGAGAGACTTGATTGAGACGAAAACAAGAACTGAATGCAAGGCAGGCACATTTTCCACGTAATGCTTGAAGATGGGCGGGATGCCATGAACAAGCTCAGAGTAGAAGATGGCCAGTCCTGGTATTCTACTAAAGTGTGTGCTCGCTACTAATTCCTTCACCATCTCAGGAGAAATCTTGTGATCCAGATCATAATAGTATTTCCTCCGGTACACATCATTCCAAATGTACATTATGGTCATCAGAACTAAGGCAAAGGCCAAGGGTAGATACCCGCCTTGATCAAACTTGTAAAGGACTGAACTTAAATACAGAAGCTCAATGCTACCAATGACCACAACATATGAGATCACAAGAAGGATATGGGTTTTCCATATCATGATCATCACAAGAACCAGAAATGATGAGGTGAGGGTCATCACGAACACCACCGCAATCCCTATACCAACAAAGACTCATAATTATGATCATTTCAAAACAACATTAAGCTTGAAAAGTTCAAAAAAGGCCAAGAAATGAAGATATGAAACAAGGGTGAACTGTGTGGACTACCATATGCATTTCCAATCTTTGTAGTAGTCTTGAACCCAAGAGTGACCCCTACACAAGCCAGCATGAGAAGGTAATTGACCTCAGGAACGTACACTTGCCCTTCATACTTAGTTGATGTATGCACAATCTTTACTCGAGGAAAACACCCCAATGAGAGTGACTGCTGAATTATGGAGAAAGTCCCAGAAATCATTGCTTGACTAGCAATGATCGACGCGGACACAGCCACAACAAACATCGGCCAGTACAGACCATCTGCAACAGAGAAACCTCACCTCAATGAACCAATAAAAGAACCAACAAGAAGACAGAAAACAGACTCTAAATCCAGAATGCTCACGTGGTATGGACTTGAAGAAAAGATCACCAACATCCTCATGGTGTTTCCGGAGAAAGGAGGCTTGTCCAGTGTATGCCAATACAAGAGCCGGGTATGTGACAGTGCACATACTTATCTGTATCGATTGAACTGTGAAGTGGCCAACATCAGCAAACAGCGCCTCCGTCCCTACATTTTCCCAGAAACTATTTGAGAATTTTCCGAGTTATTGATGGAGGAGAACTGATTAATGATCCATATCCAAACCTGTAATGGCGAGAACGATCCCACCAAGGGAAATCCAGGCTTGTTTCTTGTTCCTTGTGAAGTAATCGATGATGTACTTGGGATTAATGGCTTTAACGACTGTTGGATCAAACTTGATGAAGTTGTAGACCCCAATGCCGCCAATTAATGCGAACCAAACACAGATTATTGGAGCAAAACTGTAGCCAACTTTGTCAGTTCCAAATCTTTGTACCATGAAGAGGCATACCAAGATGGCTACCGATATCCAAACAATCCTATCTGTTTGCACAAAGGAAAATGGTATTTAAGTTAGAATTATTATTTAAATAAAATTATCATAAATAAATTTATTCACTTTTTCAAACTGAGGAAAAAAATGATCAATAGCATGCTTATATAACCATTTTAAAAAAATTATTTTCTAATAAGACATTTTTATTGTATTTAATCATTTAGACTTTTACCGACTAAGGAAGTGGACAAGTCAAAATATTATTAACAATAATTATATGAGGATGTTATTGTAATTTGAAAGGGTTATTTTTAATTTGTCAACATTGTAAACCCATTGGTTTTTCTGTTTTTTTTTTTTTTCCTTAAAAAGGAAAAGATTCCAAGCTAACGTGGGCTGTTCAGATGTCCAAAAGCTATTAATATAAGCCATCGGATTCAACGCTTTTGTCTACACTTTACTAGTCAAATTTGGACAAATCTCATTTATTAATTAATTAATTTACAAATCTTGTAAAAATAAAAAAATATGTACAAAAATATCATTCTTTTTTTTTTGTCAAAAAATAAATAAATTTTTAAAAAAACCTATAAAATAATTATCCAAATATTAAATAAATAATTATTTTAGTGGTTGATTTTAAAAGTTGAGAAAGATTACCTTTTGTCATTGAATCTGTGGCTGCCTTGATGCCATCCACAGCAGATAAAACTGTGATATGCAAAGTCAAATGTCAAATATACAATAAGACTATGTTTGGTTCCATAAAATTTGAGAAAAAAATGTAAAGGAAAGAAAATACAAAAGAAAAGTAAAAGAAAAGAAAAAATGAAGGAAAATAAAAAATAGATTAAAAGTTGATAATTTTTTTTTTTTTTTTTGTTACTTAAAACTCTTTTTATTTATTTTAACTCATTAATATAAAAATTAAATAATTTAAAAATATATAAGTTTTTAATTAGTTTTATTTATATTTTATTTTTTTTATATTTTTCATAGAATAACTAAATATTGAAAAAATCATTTTTCTTTATTTTTTTTTTCTTTCTTAATATTTTCCTGGACCAAACACAATTAAGAGAGTGAAGGACGAAATCCATTTTTTTTGTAAACTAAAATCCAACTAAATTATTTTTGGTAACAAAAATTTGTAAAAGGAAAAGCCATTTATTATGAAAGAAAGAAACCTTCTAATCTCAAACTAACTAAAACAAGATGATGTAAATTATGCTGGTTTTTTACATTCCAAAGTAAGAAAAGTATTTCGAAATTAAAAATCATCATGTGAAAACAAGGATGAAAAAAAAAAAAAAAAATAGGATAAAGAAAATAAAGCAGGAAATTAAACTAACCTGAGATGCAAGGAGTGAGGACACCATCACCAATCACCATGGAAGTGCCAAGCATTGTGGCAAACAACAGAAAGAACTTAGCAAAGTTGCTCTTCTCTAGCTTAGACTTGAGCTTTGATGCCCTCTGCAGGCTTTTACTAGGCAGCTCCAACCGGAAATTGGAGACTTCTCTGTCCTCAGCCTGTTGACTAGGGATCAACCCCACCTTGGCATATCGGCATATAAGAGAATACAAAGCAAATGTCCCTCCTGAGATATTCATCAGTGTTTAAAAGAAGTGTATAAATTCTAAGCTTAATGGGCTATTTTCCTTCCTTTTTTTTAGTTATAATGTGACCATATATTTAGGGTTGAAAGGGCAGAAACTATCTTTTTTTAAAAAAAAAAAAAGAAAGAAAGATTCATTGGACTGAGTGCACAACTGTTGATCATTGATTAAGCACATACGAAGGAAGTTTCCCTTCCCCAGTTGGAGCCTGCATGGTTATTTTAATGGGTAAGTCACACAATTTGATGCTTCACAGTTGGCTTTCAAAAGGTCTTTTCCACTCATCTCATCAATGATGAACACTAGAAAAAATGGCAAAAAAAAGAAAAAAGAAAAAAGAAAAAGGAAAGATAGAAAAAGAAGATCAAAGTAGGATTCATTTGAATTAAAATCAAAGGTCATTAATGATGATGAGCTCTCACCATCGCCATTATCGTTGGCCTTCAAAACAATCAAGACGTACTTGAAGAGAGGGATGAGGGTGAGGGTGTAGAAGATGAGAGAAAGAACCCCAAGAATATCATCATTATGTTTGACACCATCAGTGAAAGTGCTTGCATACACGTACAAAGGCGAAGTTCCAATGTCCCCATACACTATTCCAATGCTCTGAAACGCCAGGTGCAGTATCACAGACCAGTTCTTGGTGCCCTTCAAAACAGAAAATAAAAAAAAAACAAAAAAAAAACATCAATCTCCTTTTCCCCAGTTGCTATGCATGCAAATATATAATAACAGGAAAATCATATCAGGATGGGGGGTGCAGACCCTGGAGCCATGGTGGCTATGGCCATGGACAGTCCCGGACTCCATATCTAAGGAGTCCATACGACGTAGTTTTCCCCATGAGAGTTTCTTTGATGTGAGGCCTTGATCATGGGTCCCGTCAGGGCTGTTTACCACATCAGAAGACATTTTCTATGATCTGAAAAGGGCTTGGATTGGCATGGAGGGTCTGCAGAAGATGGAGAGGCCAATTTAAAGGCACAGAAAGGTCTGGAAAGAGTGAAGAAGAAACGTGAAGTTCAAGGTGGGAGATGTTGATGGGCATCTCCCCAATGTTTGCCTCTTGGTTTTATGGTTATTTACCTTTCATGCCCTGGCCTAACTCTCTCGGTTGGAAGCCGCGCGCGTGGTTTGATTTTCTGAATTAGCAAATGAGATTATAAGAATCTTTTTTTTTTTTTACCATTTATTTTTCAAATTTATTGGAAAATATAGTATTTTGTAGGGTTGAATGATTGATATCAGAAGCCAATAATTTCTTCTTCAAGTTTTGCTTTTTCTAAATTTATGATATTTTGTATGGTATTGATTAAAAGTTATTTTTTGAAATATTCCTTTACAAAATTGAAAATATTTTTTAAATTAATATATCCAATAATTTAGGGAAAGTATAGATTATGTTCTTATACCTTCTGATGTATGGGTCACAAATTGAGGTGATTTGTTGTTAATCATCTTGTGGTATTAACATAAGATGTTGATGTGTGAAAAAAAGAATTGAATTCATAGTCTGACATGCAAAACCAAACAAGGAAAACCCAACTGCCATTTTGAATAAAGGGGTATTTCAATGCCATTTATAGTAAAGCAAAATTGGACCTTTCTCTATGTTGCTTCTCAATTCAAATTTTCTTGGTTTCACATTTGCCCTCCAATTTTGACTAGGTAAACAAAAATTGGAACAAAAAATGTGATTGGTTGTGCACCCCAATTGACCCATTAACTAGATGTGACCCCAAGGATTAGAATATCCGGATGTATCGCACATATTCGAGAAGATATATGTATATGATATTTTTGGATAATTTATCAATTTTTTTTTTATATTTCATCTATATTTTGGGATATATTAAAATTTTAATTTTTTATTATTAAATAAATAAATTATAATTATTTTAATTTTATATTTGATTTAATTTATTATCAAAAATATAAAAACATAATTTTATTAATAAATTTTTTTATATATTTATTAAATATAAATATTAAAAAAATACATATATTATTATTATTTATTTGATATAATTGAATACATTTAAATTAAAATGGATCATAAATTTCATATTAAATATATTTTAAAATTAGACATATTATCATAATAATATTATAAAATAATCTATTATGCAACTTAATAATAAATATATATTTATAAAATTTATATTTTTTATCAACATAGAGGATATTATTATCAAATATGACAAATTATATATATATTTTAAAAAAAAATTAAAATATCTATTTTTACTTCTTATATATATTTTTTAGAATTTTTTTAATATTTTCAAAATTTTATTAATTTTTATGGATATTTTATATCAAAATATCCATAAAATCAAAATACCGATATATATATATATATATATAATTATCGAGATTTTCATCTTTACCCCTATATTATAATACTTATTTTTTTTCTAATTATTAATTTCTTTTTGAGAAAGATATTATATTTATTAATTTCTTTTACCATTTTTTTTCTTCAAGCAATGAAATCGATAATGGCAATTTCCATGTTCTAAGATGAATGAGGGGTAAATTTGGAAATATAGATAGTCCACAATTACCATCCGTCAAAGACGTTCTTTTGCTAAAGTCGGCGACAGCGTAATCCTACTCTCGGCTGTAGAAAAAAACATCTACTCCCTTCTCGCTATTGCCACGTTGTAGATTGTTGAGAGGTGTACAACAGAAGCCGGCGAGTGAAACTTGATATGTATGGGGGAGAGTAAAGCTCTGAACTTTCTTGTGGAGTGAAAACGTGCATATCCCTCTTGGTCATTTGTGACACGTGTATTCTATTTCTTTTTGTAACATCATCTATCACAGGGTTGAACTTTGAACAAAATTGCGTTAGGTTTTGGTAGGTCTTGTTTGGAAATTATAATGAGTTATTGCAGCTTTCAATTTATTGAAACTAAAGATTTAGGATCACAAAAAATTCAAAAAATAAAATGAATCATTTAAAATTTTTGAGTAAAAATAAATAAATTTTAGCTATATTTGGTTCAGAAAAAATTAAGAAAAAATGTAAATAATAATAATAATAATAATAAATATATTCAAAATCAATAAATTATTTTTATATATATTTTTAAATTCATTTCACTTTTTTCTTTCGATATATAAAAATTAAATAATTTTAAAATATATAAATTTTTATTTAATTTTTTTTTATATTTCATACAATAAAACTAAATTCATTTCACTTTGTCCTTAGTGTTTTTCAGCAACCAAAAATAGTCTTAAGTAAGCATATAAAATAATTTTTTTCCTCTTTTACATTTTCTTGCCTTTCAATTCACTTCCTATGCTTTCCACCAACCTTTTAGGATCTAAGAACTTAAAAAGGTTCAATGCATGTGTGAAGTAAGTAAAAAAACAATTGATGGGTTGGCAGGGAGTAGAAAAATATTTATAGATATATATTAACTTTTAAATTTTTGGGTATATTTTAATGACAAAAACACTATATTTATTAATACCATATTTAATTTCCAGAGAAAATAAAAAAATAAATATAATTAAAATTAATTTGAAATTTATATATTTTGAATTTATTTAATTGAGAAATAAATAAAATAAGTTTGAAAAAAATATATAAAAATAAGCTTGAGAGCCGAGGAATGATTTTAGGTATCTTATCATAAAGTTGACATTATGACTTAAAAAAATTTCTATGAAACTGAATTGATAAGGCCTTTTAATATATTTAATTGATTACAGAGAAGTTCAATGAACACCACTGACAGCAATAAATAAAAAATGGGAGCATGACACAAAACTTCTCCATCAAAGAAGATTCATAGAAAGGGAAAAAATTAGCAATAATTCAAAATTTAAAATTATTGATGTCGCTCTCTCTCTCTCTCTCCCTCTCCCTCTCCATGACTCTAACCTCAGGGAATATTCTTACAGCAATGCTTGACCAATGAGTGGTTGTTCCCATAAATTATTACTTAGCAATAATAGTGAGGCCTCGTTGGTGGCACATCGGGGACATCAACAATAATACAACTAATGAGAACAAATGACGCATGAGAGTAAGCCAAGTCTGGCTGCTCTTTCGACAGAATTGAGACAGAAGTTTTGATATCACTAAGCATTCCTCCATTCACAAATCACTGAGATTAATCCAACACAGAAGGGCACAAAATTGTAAATGGGTAGGTAGAGCTGTAAGCCTCTGGTTTGGTAGTGGGGGTCAAGAGAGGCAGCTATCAAGACTTCCAATTGTGCATGTGTTGTATTGAAATCAATACTTTTGGGGGCATTGAAGGGCGGTGTATGTGACCTCTTAGGTGTTCAAATCAGTACCATGTTTGTTTGACATTACCTGCCCCTCAAATTTGTGGTCCATGAAGATTGGGGGTGGATTCATAGGATGCAACATTTCATTCATTTTCAACTGGGACCACTATAAATATTGTCCATTTTGGATGACTAGCCCTCGTACGTTTTAAAACAAGTCTACACAGATATAGCAAACGTTTCACCCGTCATAAATTTCATAAACTTTTCTCCCCCGTGCTTTTAGGTTATCATGGCCCCCCTCCAAAGAAAAATGTGTATGTGAAGACATCATAGGGTGACTAATTACTAACATTTTATCGGAGATTCTTGGATCTGGCTTTATACGATTTGCATTGACATTCACACACCTAACATCACAAAAATTCTACTAGTTGCCCATATTTTTTTCAGGCGATATTCAGAGGTTCCCCCACAGCCCTTTTCTAATCCAGTGATGTCTAGTGCAGGAGATAAAGAGACTGTTTTCTTTTTTTATAGACAAAGGCGGATTGAATTAAGAAGACGTCAAAACACGAGGCACACCCTATGTATAGTGGCAGTATACAAAAAGGGCCAAAACTAGAGAAAAATAAAGCTAGCCACCATGTCAATCAACCAACAAAATTCAAAACAGAGGGAAAATTTAAATCCAAAAACTGATGAGACCACTCTACAAGTAAACAGAAAAAGAGGTTCACCAAGCTTTGGTCTGACAACCCTTCCTCTTGGAAAATTCTTCGGTTTCGCTCTCCCAAAATACACCAAAAAAAACAAATAGACGCCAATCTCCAAACTGTTTTCCTCTTCTTCCCTAGGTTCCCAAAAGAGACTATTAAATGCCTACCAGTGACAATAATTGAATGCTTTTTGCAAGCAATTAAATTCTAGAAAAATACTAAATATACATTTATTTGATATTAAGAACAGCGACGGCTAGGCCATGTCTCAGTTTTTAATTCTCTCATTCATACTAGGTTCTCAGATGATGCTTCAAACAAAGCCCCCTTATCTGTTAGGTTGCATAAGCCAAACATAAGATATTGTTTTGACCAGGATAACAATTATTGCACTTTTTCTGAACAAAGCTTTGCTTGGATTGCATATTAAAAATTTATGGTTTATGTTAAATGTAGCTTTCTAACATCTAATAATTCATTAAACAATGTGTTCAAACCATGGGGTGTCCATTGGCAGAAACAAACAGTTGATATGGTAAGGCAAAGGCATATATGCATGTCAAAAGGGGAATATTCGAGATGAATGACTGAATAACAAATGTGTGTTGTGTGTATTTTGCTTGATGTCAGAAACTTATTAGTCATGTAATACAAAGAAGAAATGGTCACAACCTAATGCAACCAACATGCCAACGCTTAATTTGTATTATGCGCTCAGGTTTTTCTTACAGATGATTAAGCAAGATTGGTTATATGGCTAACAGACAAGGCATGAGGTTGATGAAGATGTTTATCCATTGGTTCTAGCATTATTTTGACAGCTTCTATTCTAAAAGCACATAAGTAATGAGGATGAAAGCTCAAAATAGAAGGCTACAATTGTAAACGTACAAACCTAGAAATGCAGGACTTTTCAGATTATTAGGAAAATACATTAATGGCCAACCTGTATTGAAGGGACTTCTTGAGTCCTATCCTCAATGTCAACTAAACTTTATCACCATATCTGTTTCATGTCACAACCAGCTACACCAAAATCAAAGGGACTTCATCATTAGCACTGCATTCCATCACAACAAAAATTACAGCATCCTCAAGGTTTTCTTTGACAATTTACAAAATCTGCACCATGCAGAGGGGAAAAATGGTGCATATGGTGGACAAAATGCTATTGTCACAAATTTTGGGAATTCATAATCTTTTCCATCCCTTGTTTTCCAGACCAGCAAAATATAAGTGGCTGCATATACGATCTCTTAATCATAGCTTCCAGTTCCAGTCAAAGATCAATTGTAGCAAAATGACCTTACTTGGTTTTGGCATTTCTTTGGAGCCTGTCAAAAATTGGATTTTCTACTAGTTCTTTAGCTGAAGGCCGCTGAACTGGATCTGGATCCAGCATTGCCTGGGAGGATTATCAATCCATTAGATAAATCAACCATATAGTGCAAGATCATCTTAACTAGTAGCTTCAAAATAGCATAAAAAGAAAATAATGAATTGACAGTAAAATTGATCTTTTGATATAAGGGAGTGTCTGCAGGCAATTCAAGAATGAATTCTATCCACCACTGGAATGATATCCAGTCACCAACTTCATTTCTTATATGTGTAAAGAAATGGAGTTATAGACACAGATAAACTTTCTTTTAATTTCTTTAGTGAAAGTGTCGTACCTGCTTCATTTTTTATTACTCACAGGTTATAACTGGTTCAAGTCATTACAGGTGTGCTTAGAAGCTAGTACAAGGCAGAATGTTTCCAATTCCCATAAATAATGGATTTTTTTTTTCAGACCATATTTATCATAGATGTCTATTCCCCAAATATTGTTGCAAATCACAGAAATCAGATTATATTGATAATTAAGTATTATTTAGTCTGAAAAGAAGTAGAAAGTCACATTGACCAACATAAGAATTCAGAATTGCAAGATTTGGAACTTAAAAGAAAGAAAGAGAACTGTAGAAAATATATTGGCCAGTAGAACTCATACACCCATATATTTTAATCTGAATGCACCCTATGCTGAAACTTAATCTAGATAATTCACATAATGTGGGATAAATAAGATGAAATCAAATCAAATCATTTATTCCTCCCCTGAGCTGCCTTCCAGACACAACAAATGTGAAATATGGAAACATTTCCTTTCTTTAAAAAAAATGGTTAGGCAACATTTAATAAGTCAATCGTGTTTGGTACCTTGAGTAAGTTCTGGAATTGCAAAGAATAGCCAGGAAGAAGTGGCAGTTTTCCCTCTCTAAGATTCAAAAACTGATATCCTGATTCAGGCAAATGTGAGCCTCTAATAAGCTCATAGATAGCAGCTCCCAAGGAGAACATGTCAACCTTGTCAAGATGGTCGTAGTTGTCATTCAAGATTTCTTGTGGCATATAACGCGCATCACCTTCATCAATAGGAAGGCTTCTATCAAGAAGTGTTGCACAACCAAAATCACCAAGTTTGTAAACACCATCTTTGACATAAATGTTATCAGGTTTTACATCTAGGTGAGCTATTCCTTTCTCATGTGTAAATTGCAAGGCCTTGGCAATCTGTAGACAAAGTTCAAGTGAAAAGATGTTAACAATAACTTAAAACTAAGGTCCTAGTGGACATTTAAATGCCATGGTAAACCACAAGATACGATTTATCAGGAAACAAATTAAGGACAGTCTAAGAGAAGGGTAGGAGAATTGTTGATTGAGTACTCAAAACATCTATAGGTGCTCTACATATGAAATAAGTATATTCTGGCACATTAGGTCTTTGCCATAAAAGAAATCAGAACAGACAGTTGATTTTGGGCTCTTGGTTTTGTTCTGCTACCTTAGGTAGCAGTTGTCCAAAATCATCCTCTTTGACTCTCAGCATACTCTCTTCTATGGGTCACTCTAGTATGCATTAGGTCTTTGTCATAAAACAAAATTAGCTTAGTCGGTTGGTTTTGGGCTTTTGTATTTGTTCTCCTACTTAGGGAGCGGTTGTCCAAAATCATCCACTTAAGTTGACTCTCGGCATACTCTCTTCTATAGGTCATTCTTATTATCTGTTCACTACATGTACCATATGTTGCACCATATCACATGGACTCATTTTTCTAACATGAGAGTCACATACATATGCTTGAAAAAAAATATGTCAACCTGATGCATAGCTTCCAGGACTTCCCCTTCTGTGAACAAGTGGGAAGATCTCTTGATGGATAAGCTGTGATCACAAAGCTCCATTTGAATATAGAGTTTCTCATTTTCAAACCATGAAGTGTAGTAACCTACAATGTTTTCATGAGATCCTACAAAGGCAAAACGATGATTCTGGTTAGGAAATAAACAAAGCCAAATTTGTGGAGAAGATATTGTAGAGGTGTAAAACTTATGAAAGATTCCATACAAACCTAAAACTGCCAAAGCTTGAACTTCCATCAAAGCTTTCCTCCTGCAGGTATTATTGCATAAGCAAGCTGCTCAGACAAATACTACAAATACCAAGAAGCATGAAGAAGCTACCTTTCTGTGTCTTGATGCAATGGTCTTGTGCTATGTTTCACTGCATACATGCAACCATCAATTCTCTTCAGAACCTTGAAAACACGACTGAAGTTCCCATCACCAATTTGCTGGGGAAAAATGACAATATAGAGAGTGAATACTATAAAAAACTAATACTTCCACTGAAGTATATAAACACTTGGGTTTGGTTAGATACCTCAATCTCATGGAAATCTGTGTGATATCGGGAAAGGCCATCTCCACCAATAAGTGCAGGGAAAAAACCTGTAGATTGCAGCTTTATTCAATTAAAACCCAAGATATAAAATTGAAACCAGAACAGACACTATAATAATCAGCAGTAACCCCACCCAACCCCCAACTAAGTTAAAGAAAAAGAAGAGAGAAGTTCCCGGAGATATCAGATGATAAGAAGATAATACTATGGCTCTAAAACTTTCTTAACTTTATGATAGTAATGCTCACCCTTAGCAGATAAATAAAATATAGGATCATATGATTTGGTACATTGCAATAAGGCATGAGATATACAGAAGCACTTCTAGTGTACCTCACCCACAATCTTTTAGATTGGATTCATCAATTCAACTTGCTTTCAGAAAGAAGACAAATATATACCTGAATATTTTGATCTTCGATTTCCAAAAGGATCTATGTCAGTTTCAGAAGTATTCTTCAGATATGGGTTCTTTAAGCAAGGAGGGGGCATAACCCGACACCGTAAGGCAACTGCAGATTGTGAAACATAACTTTGATTCTTTTGTGATCCAGTTACTATTGCTTTCTCCACATAAACTTCATCCGTACCAAAAGTGTCTTTTTCTAGCTCCAATATTGGTTGATCAAACAAGGTGGAATTGGGAGAATCTAGTAAGGTATCATCTGCAAAAATTAATTGAAACTCAGTTGCAAATAAAGGGCATAAATTACATAGAAAGTTTAATGAACAACCAAACAAACCAATAGAAAGTAGAATGCAAGAGGTGAGAAAAATTTGTAGGGAAATCTATCACTGCTCTGAGATATGTAAAACACAAGCATAATGCCTACCTCCAATTGCAAGATACTGTATTCACATCATTAATTTTAATTTCCCAATTAATTTACTTTCTAGTTGGGATTATGGATTTCCAAGTATAATTACTACAATATTGCTGTGACCCATCATCTATATATCTCGTTGAACCCTGTTCATAAATTTAATCAAGTGCATAATTCGTTAGTTTGTGTAAAGTTCAAATCAGGGTATCTTCTATTTGAAGACAAAGAAGTTTGAATTAGAGAAATTAACATCAGGGTCATCTGAAGATGATATATGTAGACCATCTGGCCACAGTTGCTACTCATGGCTGCCGCACTATACATTGACTTGAATCAAAGTCAAAAGAGATTGTGATTCCAAAAAAAAAAAAAGAGACAGTCTAGTGCGCTCCCTAATCATCATCCAAATAGTAATTCTAGCAATATCATCAGAAAATATCACAACTCAAACTGACTGTAACAATAACCAATCTTACCCTGTCTCTTCCTTTTGATTCTTGAAGTCTTTAGCTTCTCCGGAGACTTGGGGCACGGGATGTTATCCTTTCAAAGCAAAGGCAAGAAGTGTTAATTCTCTTATCATAAATCATACTACACATAATCTCCAAAGCCTCAAAATAAAAATAAAAAATAAATCACCTTGTTGCAATCCAGACCATTCAAAATATTTTGACCATCAGGAGTGATGTAGTCAGGAGTGCTGCATTCACCAAAAATCAACCCATAAGACGGAAAGCAATATCGGAATGATACAATCCACTCTATTCTTCATCAGCTCATAAATAAATCCATTTGTTGATTTATAGCAGAACATAGCTAAATTACCCTTTTCAATCTTTAGCACTATAAAGTAAAACATAAGCAAATTATCCCCGAGCTCAGTGAGTTTTGCACTGATACAAAAGTAATCATCATAATAATAATCAAATTGAGCTTGCAAGTCTCCAATCAAAATACGCCATTCAAAAACGTGAAATTTACCAGAAGAAGTCTTGGCTGAGAATGAAATCTTTGTCATCGATATCAGCGTCGATGTTGTCGGCGGTGGATTCCGATTCCAGAAGGTTCTGTGAGCGAGAAACTTGACCTAGCTGAACCGTCAAATGCCTTGCTAGGGTACCCTTCATTTCGTTCTTCTGTCTCCTCCTCCTAGAGCTTCTCTCTACGTTTTTCTCTTCAACGACAGAGAGCTCTCTGTCTCCTCTCTCTAAAACTCTCTGTATATAACTACGCCACAGAAAAAATGAAGATTTTGGAATTTCGGGAATTAAAAATAGTGAAAAATTCAAAAATGCGCGGGTTTGGTAAAGATTGTATGGATCCAGTACTGTTTATCTTATAATACATTCGTGTTTCTCCTTTTGACACGTTTCGTGATGTGGAATTGGGAGAGAATTCAACGGTTTGGATTGGTTCTTGTGGTGAAGCAATTTATGGTGGTAGCGTACCGCGTAAGCCTTGTAGTTTTGTAGTGATATTGATTTGATAATTCCAAGGTAGTGCGGTTGTAGTGGGGCGAAGCATGAAGCCCACTACAAAGGACGCCCCACAACTTTCAAATTGGTTTTATGTACGGCACGCTAAGTTGCTGTCTAAATATTACAACTCTTTCTTAATTAATTTTTTAAAATTATTTTTACTATAAACTAGATTATAATTTTTTTTTTCAAAAAAATCATTTTAGAATCATATAAATTTTAAAAAAACTATTGAACAGCATAAATTTTCTTAACTAATCCATTATAAAAATAAAATAAAATAAAATAATTATAATGATGAATGATGAATGATGCGATAACTTAAAAAATCGGTAATCAAATGATAATTAAGATTTCTAATTATGTTTAATTAATTAAAAAACACGAAAAGTGTTTGATGTTAAATTCTATTGATTAGTAATTACTCAGTGATGTGTATGTGATATTTGAATTTTGGATAAAAATGTGTATATATATATATATGCATATATATTTAAATTTTAGAAAATTGTTTTCAATTTTAGAAATTTATGATTTTTTTTTTTAGATTTACTTTTTATCCAAATTAGCTAATTTTTATTTTGTTAATTTTTTTTTATAGAAATTTTCACATTAAAATTTCTTTAAAAAATAAAGAAAATGACAAAAAAAGATAAATTTATATTGATTACATTATTTTATTTCTTGGATAATTTTATTAATTTATAGCAATTTTATTTTTCAGTCAAATTTATAAAATTTAAGTATCCAATGGGATACACTTCCTAGTTTTTTATTTTTAAAATAAAACTTTTGTACAAAATAGGTAAAGTCAAACAGAGGAAAAAAAAAAAAAAAGACTTTTTCTATTAAGAGAAAATTAAAATTAAAATTAAAATTTTTATCAGGGAAAATTTATTTTAAAATAGGTAAAGTCAAACAGCTTGAAAGTGTCTTAATTTTAAAGCAGCTTGGTTCAAGATTTAAGTTACAAATACGAACTGGGCTTAATTTTGAAATAAAAGAAATTTTATTTATTTATTTATTTTTAAATGAAGGGCGGTTTTGGGCCACAAAAAGAAGGGCCTATACGGCCCAGCCCATCCCAAGAAGGCCTTGGGTATTTTCTCGCATTTCCCCAGAGCTCCTCCTCGAGAAAAATCGGAGGGGAAAAGGGTTTAAGTCAAGGGTTTATCCATCGAAATGTTTCCGGTAAATTCACTTACAAATTTCAATCTCTTCCTAGATTTTCCCATTTTTTCGAAAATTTTCCATCCACATTAATCCTCTGCCCTGAAATCATGCAGGAAAATCCAGATTCTGATCAAAGCATTTCAGGTGGAATTGCTTGCAGTAATGTATATATTCGACTATGAATTTTGAAAGAAAACAAGCATTAAACAATGTTGATTTCTTTTTCTCAGAAGAAGAAGAAGATTGGCCTGAGAATTGTATGTCATTAGGTGGAGCTACTGAGAAGAAGGTTTATGCTCTACTCTCACAAATCATTACATTTCACTTCGATTTTAGTCTACCGTAGTTGTATTTCTACTCATGTTTTTTCAACACGAGTACATATTGGTTTGACATATTCTAATTGTTGTCATACTCTGATAGGAGGGATTTCAAATTCAATCACAGCTTGAGTTGCTCATAGGTATTCTGTTAATTCTGAGCTTGAACTCTTTGTACCTTCAAGAAGCATATACTACTTGTCCGGTTCCTGAAGTTAAATATATGCCTTGTTGATGCAACAAGCCATAATTCTGTTCGATTACTGGTTATGGAATTGGGTTTTCAGGATTCTAGTACGTTCCTTGTGCAGGTACATATGAAGCGGATCACGGAAGGAAAACAGCAAATTTGTCACATGAGGCATGTTAACCCGATTGACTTGTTGTTTTCTTGTTTTGTGCTGAAGGTTGAGTTGGACTTTCCATGGGAATTGAATGGTAACAGCTGTGCTGTGTGTAGAATTTGAAGGGAGAACTCTATTACTCAGAATTGGGCCATGAAGAAAATGGAACTATTGCAATGTGATATGTTATAGAATAGTTTTAAGATTATAGGATATGTCAGTGCCATGAATTCCCTATCAGCATCTGTGATGATGACTGCCATTTTATGATGAAGGATCCACTTAAATTGATGGCTTTCTTTGAAAAATGATATGATTAATTATAATAGAACAATTCAATTCCCATGAGATGTTCAAAATCTCTTTAGTAATCAAAAGATTGCCCTTTGACATTCATAAATTTGATCAGAAGCAAACGGGTTTCTCTTTTGAAGATGATGATGGGGGTCACTTGATCCTCTCTCCAAGGAAGGGATCTAAATGCAACTCAGAGGAAGAGAGGGTCTATGATGATGAGGTACTCAGTAAGTTGAGATGGTACATGCCTATTTTATCTTCCTGTCATGCAGGCTTTGTCTTTATTACAATGCTCTGTTCTTATTGCAAGAAATTGTGTTTTGTTGGTAAAGGGAAACAAATTCTCAACTTTTCCCCTCAACTCTGGGGCTAAAAATTTCAAGAAAGTTGATCTTCACAAATTTGGAAGTGAAAAGCAAGATGGAGACACATGGTCTGCAGTAACTAAAGAAACTGAGGAACTAGTTCACTTAAATGAAAATGCTGGGTGTTCATCATCCCATGTGTCCTATTCCAGGGGAAACAAATTCTCTAAAGGTACTTTCTCATTTCTTGGTGGATGCTTGACACTGATGTATCTTTTTTATTCTACTCCTGAATTTCATAATTACCGCTTCAGGTGGCAAAACTAAAGCCAAGCCCAAATTTTCATTCCGCTTTCAGTCGAATAAGGAAGATTCATTTGGGCCTTTTATTACTAATGAAAAAGGCAGCAGGTCATCCGAGGTTGATCAGGTGCCTGAAGGACTAGAAGCTATTGAACATAAAACCATGGAAGGTGCAATAGCTGAGTTTGTGGATGATTTTCATGGAGAAAAGTTAAAGGAGACTGAGATTCATGCAGTGCAAGGTGACCGAACAGTTGGACATGGTTGTAGCAAGCATTCAGTGGCTGAGCTTCTAAATGACCTTCAGGAAAAAAATGGCCTGCTGGGAGGGAAATCTAAAATGGTTCACTTTCTTCTTTGACCTATAACTTTTTGGTTTTACAGTTCTCTAGTGCAAATTTGATTTGGTTTTTGCTCCAGTGTTGTAGAAGAAAAGGCAGAAGGGTACAGCTTGTTATTAAGAAAAATATTTCCACATCAGAAGATAGAACCATGCAAAATGAAGACCCAGATGAGCCTATGGCTAGTGGACCATCGACTGATGATGAGGTACCTATTTGGTGTGATGGTTCTTTGATTGTGTCTTTTTGTTAATATCATGTGCTGTGTACTAGTTATTATACTTGGACAACTTTCAAACTCCAATTCCAGGCCAATATGCAAACTACAAGGCTTAATGTCTCAGAAGCTGAAAGAAAAACTATGGCAGATAGATTTCATGATGCTCTAGGTGCAGCCTCTGTAAATGATGAGGTTTCCCTTTTTGTGGTGCCTAAACCATCGGGGTGAGTGACATGGCTAGGTATCCATTTTTATAGTTATGTCTACTTAGTAATTACAAATTCCATGTGAGAGATATGTTCTTACAACTCATGCTTTTGTACTTTGCAGCACTGGGTTGTTTGGAAAGTTGCAGCGAGTAATGCAGAGTGAAAAGGAAAGAGACATGAATTTCTTGAAGAAGTTACAAATAGGAGCTAGTCCAAATTGTAAAAGACTTAAAATGATCTATTTTTTCCTCAAAGTTTTGTCCTAAGCATAGTTTGAAGCTTGTCTACACATAGAAACTAACATGCATTGACAAAGGTCTTATGAGATGGGGTGCGTTTTTGGCATATTTTTGCATCCATTACTCCTTTTTCTTTAACTCCTCTATAACCTTGTTTTCAGATGAAGCAAGCTGCATTGATGTGAAAATCCTGTCACGATTCTTTGAGGCGAAGCTGACTGTTTGCAATTGCTCTTTGGTTGAAAATGAAGAGGTCATTTTATATATTTTTGCATTGAGATTAAGTTGATGTGAATGATTCACAAAATCTTGCTCATTCAGCCATCAATTATTGGTGGTGGCATATTAGTGGAATAAGTAAGTTCTTTTAAAGTAATCACTGACTTGTGAATTAACGGGCAATTTATTGTTGCTAGACGCTTGTAAATTTAGAGTTTGATTGCATGTTACTTTATTTGGTAGTTTTGAACATTAGCACCATTTTTTACTTGCAAGGATGACATCGGCAGATATTCTGTATGAAATAATTTCCTTGGAGATTATACATATAAAACATTCAATATCAGGAGGTACATGACAATAGTTGTACTGATTTCAGTGTCATTTGGCAGCATGCAAGGGCATGTTTGGAAACATCTTCAAGGAAGAATGCCTTCTAATGACCATTGATATTAATTTTGGCAGTGATTGAAAGTAATGTTAAATTGTTTTATAATTTTGAACAAATCGCTGTCTTTCAACCTCCAACTTGCCCCTATTCAACTTCACAGAATGGTGCTTATTTCTCTCACAAAATGACTTGAAACAGATAAACTGCTAGATTTTGTCAGAAGAAAACATTATCAAGGAGTGTGAAAGAACAATGTGTATTTGTTTATAATGAGTGTAGATAGAATTGATATTCTCTGAGTTGCATCAATCACTCCTTGAAGTATCTTCTCTATCTAGAGTGTGAAACATCACTGCTTTTATTAATTATAGGTTAAACCTACATAAAGATATGAAATAGTGTCATTTTGCTATCATTGACTAAATCTATTCAAAATAGTATCATTTTTCTGGTTGTGGCTGCTTATTTTCAAGTGATGTTTATTGTTGTCTGGTAATGATCCTGATAGGAGGATGATTGAATCTGTATTCTTGCTTATGCAGAGTTCCCAACAGGGAGAGAGCTACCAAATATTGAAGGAATGCCGAAGAAGGCTAAATACAGTCATCTTTAGCTCAAGAACTTGTGGTGATGTTGAGCTTGAGGTTGCGAATTTGATCCGTATTCATCCCCCCTGGTATGGATAGCATGCCTGTTATCTATTGCATGGACTACATTTTCAAAACCTAATGAGAGGAAAATTTGATGCTAGCTAAGGCTATGTTTGGTTCTTGGAAAATTTAAGAGAAAGAAAATAGAGAGGAAAAGTAGAAGGAAAATAAAAAGTAAATTTGAAGTCAATAATTTATTTTTATATGCTACTTCATACTCGTTTACTTATTTTAACTTGTTTCACTTTTTAGTTTTTTTACTAATTTTAATTATGTTTGATTTTCTTTAGTATTTTCTATAATAAAACCAAGCATGAGATAATAATTTTCTCTAGCATTCTCTTTTTCTTTGCCTTGGTACTTTCCTGAAACCAAACATAAAAGAAACTTGGGAGTGATATCCGCACTTATCAATAGGATCAAATATCATTGTCATAGTATGCTTACTATAAAGTTCTGACATTTCCAATGCCACTTTCAAATGAATGGTAATACTCGTTTATGTGTTGATGAATCATCTGAACAGGAAAGAGGTACAAGTAACAGGAAGCGACAAGATAATCATCTTGGCTACATATTTCTCCCAGATGTCAATTTGATCAGTCTGGTTTCACCAAAGGAAAAAGGTAAATGTAGTATTCCATTCTCTCTTTCAAAACACATATATAACCCTTCAACTTGGTTGAACACCTGATCGATCCGCATTCTCTTCTCTTAGTTTCAAAGTACTTCTTGCAAAGAGTTGAATGAGACACAAAATTGTAACTTTACAGGGATTGTAGCATGACAGACCATGATGGTGTTGTACAAGAATTCTACTAAATCAAGGAGGAATGAGATATTGAAGGGCAACACTTTACATGGATTTACTCGAAAAGATGGAGCATCTCCTGAGAATGCAATTGAAAGGCATTGAGCTCACCCCAACTTGGAAATGTCAAATTTGGGTTGGGAAATTTCAATTATGTAATTTTGAATATCTCATTCAACTTCACCAAACAAAGAAATATGCTAATATTTTATGTAATACAACTATTTTCTTACATTTCTATTTTTTTTTTGTTTTTTTTTTTTTTTTGTTTTTTTTTTTTTTTTGCTTAAATATTGGACTGGAGAAATTGCTTCTTTCCTCTGATTTCTCACCAAGGAGTAGGTTAAACATAATAAAAACATTTTTATAATTACATTTGTTAAACATAAAATTTAATGGTCCATCCAATAATTAAAACCTTATGGTAAAAAAGCCCTAAATTGCTTGATGGCTAAACCATTGGTAACATTTCCAAAGTGAAGATACTTAGGTTTTTTTCAATTATTTTATAATTTTCATAATGTCAATAAAAAACTATTAAATACTCATGTTGATCGAATCAACTAAAAAATAAAGAAATATAAGAAATTTTTAGTATGGTACAGCGATCAATGAGATTTCTACATTCACAAAGTATATCAACACAAAAAAAATCTAATAATCAATGGAAAAAAAATTGTCATAATGATGAAGCATTCATTTTCTTTTCAATTGTTAGTGTATTCTTTTAAAAAATAATAGCATTCTTAAAAAAAAAAAAAAAAACTTAAATCAAAGGGTTAAATATATAATAAGGGTAAATCTGTCACTTTATTAATACAAAAAAAAAGTGTTAAATATACAATAATGGTAAACTCATCATTTTATTAATATAATTTTTTTTTTCAGCTTTTCTCAACCCTTACAATCGCATAATTCAATCCCTATGAACTTGGCATGAGTGCAACAAAATTGATTTAAATTTTATAATCCAACAAAACAATCATATCTATTTTCTAATTAAAAGAAATTTCACCAAATCAAATTTGGGAGTAAAAACACATCATATATACCAAAAAATGGTTTGGAAGTAAAGAAAAAGAAAGAAACAAAAAAAAAATGGATGGAACAGTCCATCCAACTTTACACTCCATTGGGTTTGCCCATTGACTATTGGTTCACCACGGTTCTTAAAAATTAATTTTTAATGAATAGTTTTTATTTGTTTTCATCAATAAGATCTACTCTGAGAATTTTAAATATGGGAATCGGTGTCTTTCATCAAATGCATACTGATGGGCAACACTCTTCGATCTGACACTTTTTTTTTTTGTTTGGTTTCTTTAATACGCTTGGCTTTTTCTTCTCTGATTCTCTGATGAATGAATCAATAATGACTTCTCGTGGCCTCAAAAGACGAATCTTGGGTCTTTCTCAGCAAGTCTATTTTCAATTTTTTAAGGCTTCCATCGCTTTTTAGTCTTCTAGGGTTTTGATCATTGCATCTGAAAACTGAAAAAAAAAATGTGCAGATCACTGGAGATAACCTTGGTCTCAGCGAATGGTATCAAAAAGGTCAAACACATCTCCAAGATGGATGTGTACGTGGTGGCCACCGTCTCTGGCGATCCTCAGAGCCTCCAGAAAACGCCGGTGCACAAAGACGGTGGGTCCAACCCCACTTGGAACTTCACTATGAAATTCAACATCGATGAATCGCTGGCTCAATTGGACCATCTCATGCTTATTTTCCAGCTCCGCTGCTGCCGGCATGTCCGGGCCGACAAGGATATCGGCGAAGCCAACGTGTCCGTCAAAGAGCTCCTCGACCACGCCGGCGACGACATGTCCGCAAAGTATGTCACATACGAAGTTAAAAAGCCCTCTGGGAAGCCCAAAGGCAAGTTGAACTTCTCTTTCAAGTTCGGCAAGAGATCAGATCCAGGTGCAACTCCGCAGGTATGCTCGCCGGTGCCTGCATATCCCATTCACACAGTGTACGGATCACCATATGCTCCACCCTCAATGGCGGCGCCTTTCCCAGAAACAACGGCGGTGGAGTCTTATCCGCCGGTGGGTTTTCCTAATACAGCAGATGGGTATCATTCAAATGGTGGCCATTCGTCAAAGCCGCCGCAAGGGTATCCTCCTCCGGAGCCGGAGAATGGGTATTCACCTGTGAAACATGAGCTGCCGGATCAGCAGCCGACGAAGAATGATGATATCAGTCTGGAAACGCTGGGGGCTGCCATAGCTATGATTTTAATGGGAGATAAGGTGTCTGATGCAGCTGTTGTTAGTAGCGATCATGATCGTGTCTATAACTCACATGGTTTGGATAGCTGATCTTCGGTGTACTTTTGGAAATTCTCCTCCTCTATGCTTGTTTGGATTCCAAGAAAAGTTGAAATACCTTCATGGAAAAACCTCTACTTCTGACATGCATTGATATTAATTTTAGTACTCCTGTATTTGAGGTGTCATAGTTTTAAGGATTGGGAAGCAATGTTCAAATTGTTATGCAATTTTCATTGAATTAATAGCTTTCTTTCAAACCTCCATATTGCGCTAATTCAACCTCACCCAGAAAGCGGCTCATCTCAAAATCACTTGAAGTGATAATTGATAGCTATGAGTTAATAATTAACTGGAACTATTCTTCTTTGGAGTTGTATTGATTTCAAGTACTTTGGAAGCTCTCTCCTCTCTCTAGGATGTAAGGCATTGCTGTTGTTGTCACTACTTTTAATCTTGCAGGTCTATTTTAAAGCCAGGAGGTCCTTTGTACCTAGATCCGAGAATGTCTCTACCTGTTTGACCTCCCTAATCCCACGGGAGTGGTTCGTTACAAAACCCATGTGAACTAATGCCATCTTTCTATGCTTTTAGCTGCTTTTAGTTGACTGAATGCAGATGGTTGTAGAAGGAAAATTGAATGTGAATATTCTCTCCTATCCACAGCTCTCAAATATCGAAGGAATAGATCAATTAAGGAAGTCTACATATAATCTATATATCTTTAGGTCAAAGCATGTGGTGATGTTGAGATTCACTTGAGATTTCATTGGTTCTTTTCTCAACTAATTAAGTATGAATTACTTGTGGCTGATCAAGGAGGTTTTCAGGCTCAAAATTAAAAGGGGAAATTCCTGAACCTGTTCACAATATTGTAGCATGATACTCTCTCTTTCTATAAGAACCTGATTTTGATGAAGGCTGATGTTCTGAAAGGATCAAAAGCGCAGTGGGAAACTCTCTCTTCTATATCTAAATAAGAAGTTCGACTACAGATACGTTTAGCCATTTACACCATACGAAATTAAAAACTGCGAGGCGAGGTGGACAGATTTATTATTAATATGATTACTGAGTACAAAACAAAGAGAACACAGATTAACTTCACACATAAAGAGTAATGCTATATAGATGGCGGAAAATGATTCTCCGGCTCCGTCTTTCAATGGAGACTGACTTGTTTTTGTCTTGTGTCTTTTAGAAAGAAGCAAAGGCCATATAAAACGTCTAGCTAGACATGTATCTTCACTTACATATGTCTGTCCACGTTGAAGCTGTCCACCATCTAGAACCCAAACGGGTTCAGACCGAGGATCGTAAGGGCAGCAAAGGCCACCCTAGCGACTTCTACACCTCCAATCCCGCCGTGTCGCTGTTGTTGCGGCAGCTGCGGCTGCATTGCATAGCCGTAATATGGTGGATGGTAAGGTGGGTAATAACCTGGATAATAAGGAGGGGGAGGGGGCGGGTAGACCCATTGAGCGGGAGGTGGATAGGGCCACGAGTAGGGTGGAGCCGCCGGGTACTTGTTGCAGCCACCTGGTGGCGGTGGTGGTGGTGATGGAGGACCATAACCATAGAAAGGCGCCATAGCTGCAAGCCTGCAACTTCTTATTGCTAGATCCTTATACCCTTTTATGATCAGTTTGAAGGTGAATTATAGCTTGATATAGAAGTAACCGTTATGACTCCGTTTTCTCCGCGAATTTTCCAGTGAATTAGATTTGTGGAGGACTTGGCTCTCCGTTGGGTAAAGTCTCCGAAGACCGTCAAGTTGCAGGCATGACAGTGAAATAGACACGATTTTGTTAAATCAATAATATTACTTAATAATTTAATTTAAGATAGATTAATCTCTTTTTAATAAAATAATTTAATGTCGCAGTCTACACCTAAAATTTTTTTTTTAATAAAATTAATTTATTTTAGATTTTAAATATATTTTACCTTATTTATTCATAATCAATGAAACTATCTTTAAAAAAATGGGTACGTTTTGATAAAATATATGAAAATAGAATTTAAATTTTTTAAATTGATGTTATTTTCATTTATTTAAAATATACGTACTTTTTAATAATTCATCTGACTATTTCTTAAAATATCAATTTTATTTGTGATATAGTTAATATCAATTGCGACGTAAAGAAAAAAGGTTAAATAATTTTAAGTATACTTGTAAAAATATTTTATTACTTTTAAATTCTTTTCTTTTCTTTTCTTTAATTTTTTCATTCTATTTTTTTATTAAATTTTCCCTCAAAAATTCCAAACACCAAACATATAGATTTGCAAGAACTAAGCATAGAGTAACAAGAGGTGTTTGATAAAATTGAAATTATGTGTTGAAAAACTTCAGTTCTAAATTATATGCGTTGACATTAATTATACTATTGAATTAATAAAAAATGCAAAGGGTAAGTGTTGAATTTAATTTCTATTAAAGTTTGAGAATGATTTTTGATTCGATGGATTGATGAATTGAACCGAAAATGGCTAATTTCTCTCCAAAACTCGTATCTAAAGCTCTCCAAGTTCATTTATGTACAAACCAACCTTCTGCAATTACCATAGCATCATATATTGAAGAGCTTCAAAAAATTTTTGCAAGTGTACCATTCTTACATTTGCTAATCTTTCTTTGATGCACTTTCATCCTAGTTTTCTTGTTTATTACAATCTTCAAATTGCAACTCAAGAAGAATTATTAAGAGATTTTCATCTTGTATTGTGTGAGGAATGACATTCAAGTAGTAAAAAATCGTTGAAATGAGATAGAAATAAATGTATTATATGCCGAAAAATCTTACATACATTATATATTGTTATGAAAAATGAGGATAGGCAATTTGAAAAAAAAAATATAGAATAAAGATGTGTGAATTTACGTGAAAAATTCTAAATAGACAAAATAAAGAAGAAAATCTACTATATCAAAAATCGAAGAAAGAGAAGAGAGTGGCTACAGTATAGACATAAACATAATAATTAGTATTCACCGTATATATCATCCCGTTTTTCAGATCAAACAAAATAGAATTCAAATCACCGAACCCTATTATAGATATTGACTTTATACAATGAATAATAAGGTTGAACAATAGTATTATAACTTATCTCTTGGTCACGTTATCAAGAAAACTCTATGGCTCTTATAAGAAGACCAAAAGAATGCTCCTTCTGACCTTTCAGTTTTCTAAGATTGATCTTAGTACTTCTCAAAGTCTCTCCAATTTTCTAAGGTTTTGATCTAATTTCAGATAAATCTGTCTTCAATCTTCTTTGCTGAAAAAGATGTATAGATCATTGGAGGTAACCTTGCTTTCTGCAAAGGGGATCAAAAGGGTCAAACAAATCTCCAAGATGGATGTGTATGTGGTGGCCACCGTCTCTGGCGATCCTCGGAGCCTCCAGAAAACGCCGGTGCATAAGGACGGTGGATCCAAACCCACTTGGAACTTCACCATGAAATTCACCGTCGATGAATCGCTGGCTCAATCGGACCATCTCATGCTCATTCTCCAGCTCCGGTGTTTCCGGCACCTCCACGCCGACGTGGACATCAGGGAAGTTGACGTGCCGGTGAAGGGGCTCCTGGACCATGCCGGCGACGACATGTCTGCTAAGTATGTTACGTACAATGTGAAAAGGCCATCCGGTAAGCCCAAAGGAAAGATGAATTTCTCCTTCAAGTTCGGCAGTCGCCGGTGACTGCATATCCGATGCACACAGTGTACTGTGCCCCATATGTTTCACCGGCGGCGGTACCTCACCCAGCAACGGTGATGGGATGTTACCCTCCGGCCGGTTATCCGCTGGCAGGGTTTCCGGATACATCATATGGGTATCATCCAAATTTTGACTCTTCACCGCCGCGGCCTCCGCCCGGGTATCCTCCAATAGGGTCGGAAAATGGGTGTTCTCCCGTGAAGCAGGAGTCACCGGAGCAGCAGCCGACGAAGACTGATGACAACAGCTTGGAAATGCTAGCGGCAGCATTAGCTACGATTTTAATGGGAGATGAGGTGTCTGATGCACCTGAACTTAGCCATGATCACTGCCCCGTTCATAACTGAGATGGTTTGGGTTGTTGGCTTTTGTTGTTTTATTTTTGTATATTCTCTTCCTCTATGCCTGTTTGGATTCCAAGAAAATCCGGGATTCGCTTGTATTTTCATGGTGGTAGTAAATTGGTTCATGAAATTGTGGGTCAGTTTTTCAATAACCTTTGATCGACCCACTGTGAAAATTCATTGATGGGAGATAAAATTTAAATATATATAAATAAATAAATAAATAAATCTTCACTAAGTTCGATGATTTCATTGGAAAATGTGAATTGAAAGAAAAAACCCTCATTAAAAAATTGTACCTTAATTTATCTCTTTCATACCTCCCACTTTTTTTCCCTTAAATTCAAGCTTCTAGTTTAAAGACAAAGTCAAACTCTTTGGAAACAGCAAGATATTTTTTGGGAGATATCATGGAATCTTTGACCAGACAAAACTTAATTAGAATTCATAGATAAATTTTCTTATAAAGTTATTTCCATAAATATTTAAAACGGAAATCTTTAATTAACTTATCAATAATGAATTATGTAAGTAAATATTATTTTTTCTTTATAATGATCAAATTTTCGATTTTGTTTTGAAGTACAAACCTCATCGACCTGATCAATATTAAGGTACATATCTTAAGCTTAAATCTTATGAGTTTAAATTTTGAGAAAAATTGATTATTTAATATGATATCAAAATTTAAATTAATGGGAGGTTATATTCGAACCACCTTTCATAACATCATCAATATCTAAGTATGTAGACCTTAATGAATAATTACATAAAGAATCAACAATTTCATGGAAATTCATTGGCATATTTATTGGGGTTTAATGTCTTAAATCTTCCGTTGCTCTATTAGACGACTGAGAGTCTTCCAACCAACAAGATTCAATGCGTTGACTCTGTAGTCAAAATAAATAAATAAAATAAAAGTCATTAATCTGGACCAGTCTTCTTCATGTCTCATGTTTACGTCATGAGAAAGAAAGGAAAAAATCAAACTATGCGCAGCCTTAAAAAGCAATCATTCTGAACATTACATTTTCAATTGAATTCGAGTCAATATAAGATTTTTCTGCAAATTCAAGGTTTTAAAGATTCAATGTAGTTTTATGACTTTATCAACTGGGAAGAGAGGTTTCCAGAGAGTTTCCCACTCGTTTAAATGGTCAAGAAAGCATGTACGCACGTTATTAAATTGTGTTTCTTCCTTAATTAGATGAGTCTTGGAGCAACACTCTTCACTCGTCACCTTTTTTTAAGACTTACAATTAACAACAAATTTCGTATCACTTTCCTATTGCGGCAGCTCTTAGAAAAATCATTTTTTAAAATTAATTTTCATTCAAATATGTAATAAACTATGTTTTAAAAAATATATATATGTTTTAAGTTTTAAAAAGTAGTATTAAGAATTCCGTAATAAACTCAAATGTATGGTTATACCATAATTGAAATATTAAAATATGCCCTAATTAATACCTGATTTTTAAAATAGTTTTTATTTTTTAAAATAAAAAAACCAATAATCGGAAAATGGAAAATAATTTTTCATTCCTAAAAAGAAAAAATTACGTATAAAAGTTATTTTAAAACATAAACAAAATAAGTTAAATTTTTTTTCATATTTTTAAATATATTTTTATTTTATAAAGTAGTAAAATATGATTTTCAAAAGCTGTTTTAAAAAAATACTTCCATAAACATAAACCTTTAATTAAACAAATTATTATGTTGTTTAATAGCCGATATCTAAATTTTTTCATCTTTTATTTTCAAAAAAAATAATTTATATATATATATTTTAATTAAAGTCAAACAAACTAATTTATAATAATAATTTTTTTTTTACATCCTAAAGTCTATGAGAATATATATATATATATGGAAATAGTGTCATACCAAGTCCATTTAATTTTGTCAGCAAGTGGGTGTTTTATTTTTATATATATATTTTTTTCCTTGACAAGTGGGGGTTTTAGAAAAATATTATCCAAAAGATGTCATCTATAATATGACACTGTGTTGTGAATTTCCATGAATTTTCTTCCTACCCTCTATCCGCTCTCCATGAAGCAGCATGGGAGCCCATAATTCAAATTTTGATCATTTCAAACATCAATCTAATACAAAGGAGCCGTGAAGCCACCATAAATTTCAGGACTCCTTTGGATCTCTCTACATCTCTACCTCTCTTGTCGTCCTCCTCATCATCATCTCCATCAGGCATGGAAGAACTCTGCAGATCTTTTGACATCACAGACCTTTCTGCAGAAGACCTAGAAGATGTCAGGCTCATCTTGAAGATGAAGGTCTACGCCATCGTCTCCATCTCCGGCGACCCCTTCATCGACCCCAACAGATGGTACTCCACCGCCGTCGACTACCAAGGTAGGACATGCCCCAGATGGAACAACACCTTCTTCCACTTCACTCTCCATGATCCCTCCCTCTTCACCAACCGCCTCCACCTCATGTTTAGATTCTACTGCGAACGGACCTTCCACCACAACCGTTACATAGGAGGAATCATCGTTCCAGTCAAGTGCCTGTTCGACCTTGCCGGAGTGCTCGACTCCTTCTACCATGTCAGTTTTCCTGTGAAGCTCCCCTCAGGCGGTGAAAAGGGCTTTCTCAAGCTCTCCTTCCGGTTCGGGCAGTCCCTCCCTCGCCTCATACGGCCGGCACCGCCATGGCCGCCGCAGCAGCTGCCGAGAAACAACACCTTCAACCATGAAGAGACACCTCAACTTTACAGTGGGTACCCTTCAAACGACCCCTGCAGTTACATCCATAGCCGTCAACAAGCCTGCAATTATGATGATCAAGGCAATGATCTTCACACAAATCAGGTCCAGTACGCTTCATATAATTTCCGGTCATGCAGTCTTCCAAGCGCACCGAGCTACGACCAAATTAATTCTAGCGGGTCTTTCCCGAGTTCCTTTGAACATTATCCAGATAGCGATAAGGATGACGCATATTACTCTTCTGGTTCATACGATGATGAAGCCGACGGGTGAAAATATCTCAGCCGCAACTTAACTTCATCGATACAAAAAATGGGAATTGTTTGACTTTTCCAGTTTGAGTTTGTCTGGATTAGGCTACATGTAATTAGCTTAGCCAATCCATTTCTGCAATATAATTATTAGGAAATTAGGGTTTCGCACTCATGTACCATGTACTACTCTCTAGAGGTGTAAATTAATATTGTGCCCTCTCTCATCCAAATTTCAAAAACACATCCTTGGCCCTCATAAAAATTCTAATCAATGTTGTTTAAAAAATATTGATTGATCACTAGTTTATTAATTTATGATAAATAATAATTTGCAAAATAAAGAATTAAGGGCACAAAATATTGAACTATAAATATATATATCATGCTCCTTAATACCCTTGTATATAAAAAGACAAACAAAATATGAATCCATATCTAATAAATAAACAAGGGAAATGCAAATCGAAGAGAACGGATTTGAGCGATTTCCCATTAAACCAAACTCTGATACCATATTGAATTACAAATTTTTTTTAAAACTTAAACTTGTAGAATTTTAACTCAATATGCATATTATGTTTTTTAATACATTTTTTCACATACGACTTTCACACATGTAGAGACAAACAAAATTTATTCAAACCAAACTCCGACATCATGTTAAACTGCCAATTTTTCTAAAACCTCGAGATTATAGGATGTAATCTTAATATACATTTCATATTTCTTAACATAAAATTTGAGTATTTGCATATATTTTTATCATCTATCTCTTGATGATGGAGACTTCTTGTCCTTTGATTAAGTACCAGTTGTTTCATATTTGTTGGAACATCACCATCCGTTGACTTAGTCAAAATGCTCTTCTTAGACAAAAAAAAAAAAAAAAAAGTTTTTAAAATGATCTTATCAAACCTCTAGCCAAAGTCCAAGAGAAAGTCGAAAGTTGTTCTTTAACATAAATTAAAGTGTGACAGAGATTATTAGTAAGCTTGATTTGTTAGATTAATGTTAATTTTATAAAAAATAATACAAAAGAAAATCCACTAATATCTAAATAAATAAGGGGTAGGAGAGATGGGTGTTGACTTCAATCATCAAGTTGGATGGTTGATTGAATATTTAATTTAATTTTATTAGGGGATCGTGCTCCCTTACCAACTTCTCTAAGTTTCAATTAATTAATACCAAACTTGTTTAATCACACGTTTTCATAAATTATCCTTAAAAATATTTTCTAAAGTGAATCATTTTCCAAAAAAATAAAAATAATAATTATTTTTTCCTTATATGCTTTTAAATAAGCAAGCATTAATTCCAACAATTATTAAAAATACTACAAGTCTCCCCATTCACATTACCAAGTGCAGTGAGCACTACGTGTTGCATTAATCACTGTTTGATGCCATACCCACCTTTCTGAGCCAATAGGGTTAAGACACATGGCAAGCAGCATAAGTAAAAAAATTTAAAAAAAAAAACGATTCTTCAGGTTAACCAATCTTACCAACCGGTTGCCAAAGGAATTAATGTCATGCACCACACGTTGTTATCATCTATTACAATAACCAATTATAAAATATGTTAAAATATTTAATTTAATTATTGCCTTTTGTGGAAATTTTCTATGAAGTAATAAAATAAAGAAAATTTTGAAATAAGAATTTTAAGTAAAAGAAAATTTGCTATTATTCCTAATTCTATGACCCTTTTAGTATTTTAATCTTTAATTTTTTTTAAAAAAAAATTCCAATCAGACAAGGAAGGTAAGGTTGAAGTTTTTTAAATTGAAATGACGATTTTACTCTCACTTAAACACATCTATAAAGTATGGAGGTATATTATTGGATTGAAAAATACGTTATAGAGTAAAATGTAATAAACACTTAATGTTTTTACATAATATTATTGTTAAATGTAGTGAAAAAAACTTTAAAATTCAAAAAATTCAAAAAGTACAAAAATATATAAAAAAAAAAAAAGTAAGGATCTTCTAGCTTCACATTCTTTGTATCATTTTCAATTTTTTAATATTTTAATCTTTTAATTTTTTCGAACATTTTTTATATCAATTTCAAAGTGTAGTCAGAGTTTTTACAAAATATTATTACCCGCTTAAGTGAAAACAAAAAATTAAAATTTTGAAAAATTTAGAGGGAACAAAGAATTAAAAATATTTTTTTCCTTCAATGTTCTTAAATAAGCAAGCATCAATTCCACCAATTATTAAAAACACTTGAAGTCTCCAACGTACGCATTACGTCCTCCATTGACGTTAGCAAGGGAAGTGAGCTCTACGTCTTGCATTAATTGCGTAACCTACATCTTCCCTTCGAGCACGTCTCCACATTTTTATTTCAATGACATATGAATATTTTTTTAATTAAATAATAAATAATAATATTATAAATAATTAAATATATTCCATGCATAAATTTTCTGATAAACTAACTAAATTCTAGATTTATAAATAATTTCTATTAAAAATGATAAATGCACTGAATTCATAAATTATTTTTTATCTAAAAAATTACATCCACTGTTATTGAAAGAGGGCAATTATATTTATATAATAGCCAGTGGGAAAATGAATGAGCCAAGAGCACGGAGGGGACCGAGTCAAGCATGGGAAGACTCAGCTGAAGTCAATTTCTGGTGTAATTTTATTTTATTTCGTAATTTGATCAAGTTGACTCACCCGATCTGAACCTAATCCAATATTTATATGGATTTAAGTAAATATTTTTAATACTTGGTTAAACTTGAGTTAAGTTTTCTCGCTTTGAACTCAACTTTGGTTATGTTTGAGCCAATATTGGAACAATCAGAGCCTAATTCAAGCTCGAGTTAATATTTTTATAATATTTATTATCTTATATAATAATATTCATTTTTCTTTTAGGTTTTAAAGAAAACTATCATATATTTTTTTCATTTTTTTTAAAGACATATAAGTTTATTTTGTTTTTTATTATTATTTTGAAATTTTATCTTATTTAAAATTTTTTAAAAACCACCATGAATGGATTTTGAAATATGCAATCCAATAAATCCAACCACCTTGAGTTTTACTTTATTAACCTGAGTTTAACTCAATCAATCCAAGTTAAACTTAATTAATCTTAAGTTCATTTCGACTTTAGAAAAATAAAGTTTAGTTAAACTTAGTTGAGTATTTAGGGTTACATGTCAAATATGGATTGAATTTCAGTTAATTGTTTCTTAATTTGGGTTTGGCTCGGGTTAGCCATCAACCCGACCAATCCGCCTAAATTACAACCTAAGTAATGTAGCCTTTGACAAAATATATTTTTATAAAATATTCAATTAAAATTTTCCAAGTAAATCGATGAATTGATAAAAGTAAATAAAAAATAAACAAGAGAAAAGTGGTGTTTTTTTTTGTTTTTTTATGAGATTCGAAATTCACTAACATAATTACCCATAAAAATAAAGATAATTAAAATGCAAAAATACTTTTAAAAATAATCAATAGAGCATTTTCTTGGATTATAATATAATAATTTAGATCATTAAGATTGTGACCAAATTAATTTATTGCAAACCACAAAGCACATTCATAATGTGGTAGAAAAGCGAAATTAATGTTATGCATTTATTATATATATAAAAAAGTCTTAATTAAATAATTTTGAATTATTTATTTGTTATTATTTACACCACTTTTTTTTTTATAGCATGTTGTCACAAATTATTTGTTTAATGTTCGTGACCGTAGTGAAAGTGCTGATCAAGACTAGTATGTTGACTGGTTTGAGTTGAATGTAATAAGAATTGATCTAGGGAAATGATATGTTTGTAATGTTGGAATGGTTCTTTAGAGTTTAGGCAGACCAACTCCGTTAAGTTTGGGGAGTTTGTCGCTAGTCAATGACTTTACAATAGAGAAGAGCTTGATCATCTGCTACACAAACTGGTCACGAGTTGGACTCGTTCCCCTATTGAGTCTATGATAGGACAAAACTAGTCAGCTCTAGGGAAATGACGTGTTTGTGACGTTGGAATGGTTCTTTAGAGTTTAGGCAGACCAACTCCGTTAAGTTTGGGGAGTTTGTCGCTAGTCAATGACTTTACAATAGAGAAGAGCTTGATCATCTGCTACACAAACTGGTCATGAGTTGGACTCATTCCCCTATTGAGTCTATGATAGGACAAAACTAGTCAACATAGTGGCTTGAAATACATGGTGTGCAAGTTGAGCCCCTTTGATTTGTTGTGTTGGAACTTTATGCCCATGACAATATGCTATGAAAAAAAAAATCTAAATTCCTTATTAAATAATATACATGATAATTATTTTTCAATATTTTGAATTTCTAGTTGATATATATATATATATATATATATATATATATATATATATATATATATATATATAATAATAATATCAAAGCAAAATGAATGTCAAACTAATAAGAAAAAGTGCTAAAACATTTTTAATAATTTACATTTTAGTCTTTGTATTTTGTATTTTTACTTTTTTGTTACTTAAATGTTTGAGTGTACACATAAATAAAAATTTTATTCTCTAAAACACATAAAAAGTGAAGAGAAAATAATAATTTTAAGACAATTCATGATTATCTAATTTTAGATATAATTATCAAATTTCAAACCAATTATTATTTCTTAAATGCATTTATTAGTAATAGAATATATTTTTTAAATGTGATTAAAAAAATATTTCTCAGAATTATTAAGAATTAATTAATAATGAATATTTACGTAAAAATACTTAATAGATAATAGTAAACCATGACAAATCTTAGCCCTTAGGTAATCAACGAAGAGTTGGTGAAATGGGTGATGGTTTTTTTTTTTTTCTTAACTTCTTTTTTATCAAAATTTAATTTAGTGAATATCTAAATTTTAATTCAATCAATATATGCTAGTAAATAAAGAAATTAAAATATCAAAAATAAATAGTAAAGGAAAAGAAATTGCAAAAAAAGGATTTTATCATGGTTTAGCAATCCACTCAAATCCACATTCTCTCACTCTATTGTAAACCTTGAGATATTCCACTATTCCAAGGACGATAATAATTACCTATACAACTTCAAACTAAAATATACATTTTCCTCACAACCTTCAAAGATTCAAGGGAAATACGATGATCACTCTTACGAAAGTAGATATATAAATGTAATGTTCAAGTATGGAAGTTTTAAAATAGGATTAGTGATTGGAGTTCAAATGTATATTCTAATAGCACATAAACAATACGATTTTTATAACATAAAAGGCTTGAATCACTTAACTTATTTCAAATTGATACTAGGATTGTAATTATAAATCTAACTTTTATTTTGAACTTAGTTCCATGTTAAAAGAATTATAAGAATGTTATGTGTAAATGTCATTTTCAACTAAGCCAAAGGAAAGGTTAATTATACCTAAAGAATTGAGACTTATGAAACACGATGAGAGTCCAAATAAGGGTAAAATGAGAAAATTGTAAGCATGAATGATGAAAAATATATTTTATAGAGAGAGATAGAAGGCAACTAACTATGATAAAGAAGGTTTGAAGCATTGTTATCAAGTTCAAATTGAAAATTGGAACTTAACCTTAGGCAACAACACAAGCCTAAATTTGAATTAAATTTAAGCTAAATTCTAGGTTGTCTCCCATAAGTTTTTTAGGAAAGCCCTATATCAATTAGAAGCTTAAGATGTTAGAAGCCTATTGCTTGAAATGGATCATGAATTTGAATTGAAACAAGGAAGATCTGAATAATTGAAGTAAACTATGTGGAAGGAGATAACATAGTTTAAAATTGATATGGATTTTGGTCATTTGGAGTTCAAAGGTATGCAAAGACCATTAGGAAAGAGTTAAGTTTGAACCACACACCCGTTTGGAACTAAAAAAACACCTATTTAACCTCAAAATTGGTTTCATATAGGCTTTGTCTAGTAATTTTTTTCCAAAAATAGTGTTTTCTTCTTCTTCAAAATATATATATATATATATATATATATATATCTGTTTCACGAAATAGAAATTAGAAAATAGTTTTCACTCTCATCCTAAAGCCATTAAATAAATATAAATATTTACATTCATATTTATTTCTATAATATTATATAATATTAAATATGGAAATAATATAAATTAATTAATATAATAATTTTTAAAATTTAAAAATAATATAATACACAAACATAAAATTAAAATAAAATATTATAATTTTTCTTTAATCTTAAATATATATTCATACTTAAACATTATATATGTTTTTTAATAAAAATTTCAATATTAATATATTTATTTTATTTTTATCATTTAATTTGAAATATAAAATTTTTTAAATTAAAAATTATTATATATATTTTATTTTAAATTTAATATGATATACATTACCTAAAAAATTTAATTATGTAGGAAAGCGTGTTGAATTTTCTAATATAACCAGGGAGGAAAAAATCGGAAAAAATCGGCGAAATATCGCCGATATATCGCGTGTCGGCGGGCGGCGACACGACACGGCGAGGAGATAAGTCGGCCGGGCGAAAAATCGCCCAAAATCGCCCAGAATCGGCGATATATCGCCGACACACGATAAATCGCCGATTTATCGCGCGGTCAACGCGGGTCAGACGCACTACAGTGTCGGTCAACTCCGCTATAGTGCCGGTCAACGCCGCTACAGTAGCTACAGGACCTCTCCCATTTGTGCTGCCGAGGGGATTTGAATCCCAAACCAAAAGGTTTGGGGTTCACCCACTTACCACCTGGGCTAAGCCCTCTTTTGATATATACTATGCAACAACTATATATATACTTAAATTAATTATATAAAGAAAATATAAGAATAATTTAAAGAGCAAATTAATTATAATTATTTTATAATTAAATGCAAAGTCTTTTAATTAATTACCAAAAATATAAAAATTATATAATTTTCTTCATAATGTTTTTAATATCATTAATAATTAATTAAATATTAAAAAATTATATATATATCATTATTCATTTTATATTGTTTAATACAATTAAATTAAATGGATCATATTTTAATACTAATATATATTTTAAAATTAGACATATTATAATCAAATATCATAATATTAGGTGTAATTTAATAATAAATGTACACTTATAAAATTCATATTTTTATCGATGTATACGATATTATTATCAAATATAATAAATCATGTTATACATATATCAAAATTTTCAATAAAATAACTTTAAAATGTCTATTATACTTCTAATTATATTATTATGAGGTTTTTCTTGCATTTTCATGAGTTTTTAACAATTTTAAGCCTATCAATAATATCCACCGATATATCTCCGATATATCCAAAAATATCTCCGATATATCCGATATATCCGTAAAATCAAATTACCGATATATCCGTGATTACCGATATTTTCATCCTTGAATATAACAAGTGAAGCCAGCGTCTACAGTACTTCTGTCCCATCAAAAATGTCCTGCATGTCATGGGAGTCGGCTTGGTCCTCTGTAGAATTTCAAACGCTTTAGACTGTAGGTTTACAGGGAAGACGAAGTCAAGATTGCATATGTGGAGGAGATAGAGAGGAATGAGTGAAGGAGATGAACTTGGTCAAGCTCCTAAGGGATATAAATACAAGAGGACTCAAACCTCTGCTCTCTATCAAGGATCAACCATGGAGCTCTGCAGATCTTTGGTTATCAGAAATATTTCGGCTGAAGATCTTCAGGACGTGAGGAGGATGTTTCGGATGAAGGTCTACGCCCTGGTCTCCATCTCCGGCGATCCCTTTATTCCTGCTGGCAATGGAACTCCACCACTGTGGACTATGAAGGTGGCACCGACCCCACCTGGAAAACCCAATTCAGTTTCACCCTCCATGACCCCTTCCTCCACCGCAACCTCCAGCGCCTCAACTTCCAATTCTACTGCGAGCGATCTCTCGGGGACAAGATCGTTGGAGAATTCAGCGTCCCGGTGAAGTCACTCTTTGACAAGGTTGGGAACCACAACGTTTCCAGCAGCGGTTGTTATCCGGTGAAGAGTTCCTCCGGAGGCGAACAAGGGGATGTCAAGTTCACGTTCGAGTTTGGCCAGCCGCTTGCTCGCGTGGTAACGCCACCGCGGTCGCAGCCACCACCAAGGCCTCAAGTGCACGTCCAACCGACGGTAGACGTGCAACTGAACCTGAATATTTCAGGGGATTGTCTGCAGCAGGGGTACACTGCTGCATGTGATGATGACAATGAATTGGCATGTGATGATGATGAATTGGCATGTGACGATTGTTGTGATGAAGATGACGACTATGATGATTTCTGAAAAAGAGATGTTTTTGGTGATTAATAAAAAAAAAGAGAAGAAAATGATGGAGTTAATAAATGAATATATATGATGAATTAGCATTTTTTTATTTTTCATCTTTTGAACAGAGGTTGTATCCTTTATATATATATTGTTACACTCTATTCTTCAACTTATACTGTGTTTTACACGTTTTATCGAGTTTAAAATTGAGCAATATACTCTCATCTTTTATAATTGTATGCAATATACGTTTTTTTAATATACAATGTTATTTTTTTTTTATGGAAAAACATGTGCTCTCCGTATGACTACGACAAAATAGTCATTTCATTTCAAAAGACTCAAATCCCCAACCCAGCTCTCTTCTTCATTTTTTGATTGCCAGCTGGAATTTTCCTAAAGTTTCGGCCTAAAAAACTATAATTTCGGTGAACAAGATATACAAATCTCATGGTGAATGGAACCAAACTCAAAAAGTTTTACCAAAAAATAATAATATTATTAAAAAATTACATCAACTAATTCAAATAGTCTCATATTCAAAATTTATAATGAAAAAAAATCAATTGATTTTCTTGTCAACCAAACAAAGTGCAAAAACTCATAAAAACAATAACAATCAAACAAACCTAACACAACACCCAAATCACACGACACATGTATACTACACAGAGTTAGGGTTTCGTTTTTATGTTTTAGAAAGTTGGTGGAAATTTTGAGGAAATCTGGGGAAAAAAAATCAAGCTTTTTTTTTTTAAAAAAAAAAAAAAACCAAAGCACTTTTATAACATGGAATTTTCAATAGAAAGTGAAGAGAGAGAGAAAGAGTGAAGAGAGAAGAAGAGGGGGAAAATGAAGGTTTAGAAAGATGTTGCACCATCACAATTTTCTTGTCATTTTCACTCCCTAATATGCTTTGGTTACAATTTGGGGAGGAAGAAAAAAAGAAGAGGAGAACGAAGGTAGATGAGGACTTGGATAGGGTTTTTAAATGAAATGACACTTTTACCCTCACTTAAATAGGTCACGTGGATAACACATGCATCTTCGGTCCAATTAAGGTAATACTATCACTTAAAAAAATGCACATTGCATGTAATTATAAAACATGAAAGGTACATTATTCGATTGTAAATTTGATGAGACAATATGTAAAATACGTTATAGGTTAGAGGGGTAAAGTGTAATAAACCCTATATACATAAACAACAGAGTTTTATTTATATTTGCTAAATCAATTGAATTCTAAGCCAATATAAAATTTTCTAGGTAATTCAAGATTTTAAAGATTCAATATTGTTTTATCAACTTGGAAAGGAGGGTTCCAAGAATTTTCCACTCTTTTAAATGGTCAAAAAAGCATGTAGGTACGCAATTAAATCATCTTTCTTCCATGCTAAAAAAATAATAAATATATATTGAAAGTTTTAAATTAAAGTATTATTTAAGAATTTGGTAATAAACTCAATTGTATGGTTATACCAAAATCGAAATATTAAAAATATTTTAGGTAAAAAAAAAGGAAAACATATTTAATAATCAAATAATAGAAAATAATTTTTTATTTTTAAAATGAAAAATATAATATTTTTTTAAAATATATTTTTTATTAATTTTACTCGTTTTTAAAAAATAATTATATAAATATGAGGAAAGATTAAAAATAAAGTATTATTGTGGACCCCGCATTTCGGTTCATGCATTTTCCACTCGATGGCGAGCTCGATTTTTATTTGAAAATGATTTTATTTATTAGAAAATGACTTGGAGTTGCCACTTATTTTTGTTTTATTTTTAAAAGGGTAAACAAAATAAGAAAGAAAACCCTAAGTGTGACTCTTTATTTTGAAAAAGGTGGTCTATGAAAAACCGGATCGGGCTCGGGAGTCAGGTTAGTTATCAGGAAGGCACGGTAAAGACCGTAGCACCCCTCTAAGTCCCTAAAGTCGAGTCTCTACGAATAAAATGAAGCTGACGTGGCAATCAATAGGAAAATCAAAGGATACTCAAATTCATCATGCATATATGGGAACCAAAACATGCATAGAGAGAATGACCAGAAAGAGAGTGGATGCGTACCTGGGCCACGAACGAGCAACGCGCTATCATAAAAATAGGGTCAGTGTACAATAAAAAGCACAAAACATATCATATACATCACCAAACAGAAATTAAAGTTGTTCAAGGGAAAACTGGATTTTTGAAGTTTATTTGAAAATTGGAGTCTTAGAGATTATTTGAAAATTGGATTTTTAGAAATTAAATGTAAGAATGAGAATTTTAGAAATTAAATTTGAAAGAGATTGGAATCTTAAAAATTATTTGAGAGTTCGGGATTTTTAAAAAAATTAAGTTACGAAAATTGAGACCTTGGAAATTAAATTTTGAAGGAAACAGGAATTAAAAATCATTTGAGAAGTAGAAACTATGAAAATTGAATTATAAAAGTTGGAAATCTTGGAAATTGTTCGGAGGTAGAATTTTTAGAAATGAATGAATAAAATGATGATAATAAATAAGTAACGGAATAATGTGAGAATTGAAATATTAGAAACTGATAATTAAGTTTGGAAATTGGAAAATTGGAGTTTCAGATAACTAAATTTGGAAATAGGAATTTTGAAGAATTATTTAAAGACGGAATTTTAAATAAATGAATAAGTTAATAAATAAATGAATGAAATAATAATAATGACGAAATAATAATGATTGGATAAATAATTGCGGGAGTTAGGATTTCAAAAATTGGAAATTGAACTTAGGGATCGAAATTTTAAAGAATTATTTAGGGATGAAATTTTAAATAAATGAACCAGTGAATAAATAAATGAACAGAGTAGCGAAAATATGGATAAATGATTACGAAGATGGGAATTTTGAAAATTGGAAATTGAATTTAGAAATTTGGAAATTTGAAGAATTATTTAGAGAGAGGATTTTAAATAAGTGGATAAGTGAATAAGTAAATGAATGGAATAATAACAATGACGAAATAATAAAGATTGAGTAAATAATTGTAAAAAATAGAATTTTAGAGATTAGAGATTGGATTTAGAGATTGAAAATTTGAGAAATTATTTAGATATGAGATTTTTAATATATGAATAAGTGAATAAATAAACAGATGGGATAATAATAATAACGAAAATAATCATTAAATAACTGAATGTGAATAGTGAAGTTTTTGATATTGGAAATTAAATTGGGAAGTCAGATTTTTGAATAATCAAACTTTAGTGATTGGAATTTTTTTTAAAATAAATAAATAAATAAATATGGGATAATAATAATAATAACAAGAATAATATTTAAACGGATGAAAGTGAATAGTAGAATATTTAAGATTGAAAATTAAATTAGGAAGTCAGATTTTTGAAGAATTGAACTTTAATGATTATAATTTTTAAAAGAAATGAATAAATAAATAAATGAAATTATAATAATAATTAACAAAAGTGATATTTAAACTAATGAAAATGAATAGTGAAACTCTTGAAATTGAAAATTAAATTTGGAAGTCGGATTTTTGAAGAATTGAACTTTAATGATCAAGATCTTTAAAAGAAATAAATAAATAGATATAGAATAGTAATAATAATTAACAAAAATGATATTTAAACGAATGAAAGTGAATAGTGGAATTTTTGAATTGAAAATTAAATTTTTTGGAACTCGGATTTTTAAAGAATTGAACTTTAATGATTGAGATCTTTAAAAGAAATAAATAAATAGATATGGAATAGTAATAATAATTAACAAAAATGATATTTGAACGAATGAAAGTGAATAGTGGAATTTTTTAGATTGAAAATTAAATTTAAAAGTCAGATTTTTGAAGAATTGAACTTTATGGATTGAAATTTTTAAAAGAAATAAATAAATAAATGAAATAATAATAATGATAACAAAAATAATGTTTAAATGAATGAACGTGAATAATGAATTTTTTTAGATTGAAAATTAAATTCGAAAGCCAGATTTTTTAAGAATAGGGCTTTAATGATTGAGATTTTTAAAAGAGATAAACAAATAAATATGGGATAATGTTAATAATTAATCAAAAATGATATTTAAAAGAACAAAAGCGAATAATGGGACTTTTGAGATCAAAAGTTAAATTTGCAAATCAGACCTTTGAAAGATTGAACTTCGATGATTGAGATTTTTTTAAAAGAAATAAATAGATAAATATGGAATAACGTTACTAATTAATCAAAATGATATTTAAACGAATGGAAGTGAGTAGTGGGATTTTTTGAGAGTGAAAATTAAATTTGAAAGTCGAATTTTTGAAAAATTGCTTAAAGACCTAAGTTTTGGAAATATGATTTAAGATTTGGAATATAGAGAATTCATTGAGACCGACATAATCTAATTATATAAAAATTTTCACATATGATGATTACACACACCTAAGGAAGAGAAGATAAAATATGAATTATTTTAAGTTTTGAAAATGATATTCAATCCTAATAATTTGTCTTTTAATTGAATTTAAGCTGAGTTAAAAATATGTAAAAATAAAACAAAATAAAACAAAATAAATAAATAGATAAATTATGAAAATTAGAAGCTTGAAAATTGCTCAAGATTGAAGCAGCCAAATGGGCTAGTTCAATATGGGTATGGGCCATAAGGGTGATCGGCATGAAGAACATGAGGCCCTCCATCAACATATTTGGGCCTGGGCTCCAACTCAAGCCCATATTCGTCATCGTGGGCAAGCCCAAAACCTCAATCTCCATCACGGCCTGCCTCTCCACCTAGGCATCATCATCTCTGCCAGCAGCCTTCTTGGCAGCGGCCTTCAAGTTCTTTCTCTTCACTCTCCCAGGGCGACCGCCTCCAAGGGGACTTGTGAGGGAGAAATCGATATGCTTCCGAGAGTCCATCCTCACCAAGAATGAGGGTATGTTGACCACCTGTCTCCAAACCCGGATATGCCTCTGCCGAATGAGGACACGAGCATGGTGAATTCACTTAGCCATACCCGACTTGAACACAAGTGTCTGGAGACGGTGCCCGAGGAAGTTCTCCACAGTCAGGGCCAACACATAATCCAGCTTGTTCTGGCTCTCATCCAAAAGCCCATACCTGTTCATCCTCCTAAGAAGAGCCTCACCCTCAAAGATGCAGCGGGGGTTTTTCTCATCGAGAGTGAGAAGCATCCTAGCATTATTACGGATGCGGCTCAGCACATACTGAACCTTCCACAACTCTCTCTTGCATCGGAGGCCATACTCTCCTACAAGTTCCAGCTCTGCATCCAGACGCTCCTTCTCGTAGGGACGACGGGGCTTCTTGAATGTCTTCCCATAGTTCCGGTAGAAACTGACGTGAACCATGTGAATATATATATATATATATATATAAAAGTATGAACTCCTTTTAATCTTGTACTCCTGTTTTAAAACTTCGTTACAAAACCCATGTGAACTAATGCCATCTTTCTATGCTTTTAGCCGCTTTTAGTTGACTGAATGCAGATGGTTATAGAAGAAAAATTGAATGTGAATATTCTCTCCTGTCCACAGCTCCCAAATATCGAAGGAATAGATCGATTAAGGAAGTCTACATATAATCCATATATCTTTAGGTAAAAGCATGTGGTGATGTTGAGATTCACTTGAGATTCCATTGCTTCTTTTCTCAACTAATTAAGTATGAATTACTTGTGGCTAATCAAGGAGGTTTTCAGGCTCAAAATTAAAAGGGGAAATTCCTGAACCTGTTCACAATATTATAGCATGATACTCTCTCTTTCTATAAGAACCTGATTTTGATGAAGGCTGATGTTCTGCAAGGATCAAAAGCGCAGTAGGAAACTCTCTCTTCTATATCTAAATAAGAAGTTCGACTACAGATACGTTTAGCCATTTACACCATACGAAATTAAAAACTGCGAGGCGAGGTGGACAGATTTATTAATAATATGATTGCCGAGTACAAAACAAAGAGAACACAGATTAACTTCACACATAAAGAGTAATGCTATATAGATGGCGCAAAATGATTCTCATCCTAGTTTTCTTGTTTATTACAATCTTCAAATTGCAAATCAAGAAGAATCATTAAGAGATTTTCATCTTGTATTGTGTGAGGAATGACATTCAAGTAGTAAAAAATTGTTGAAATGAGATAGAAATAAATGTGTTATATGCTGAAAAATCTTACATACATTATATGTTGTTATGAAAAATGAGGATAGGCAATTTAAAAAAAAAAAAAGAATAAAAATATATGGATTTACGTGAAAAACTCTAAACGGAAAAAATGGAGAAGAAAATCTACTATATCAAAAATTGGTATAAGAAAAAAGAGAAAGTTGTTACCGCATAGACATAAACATAATAATTTTTATTCACCATATATATCGTCCCATTTTTCATATCAAACAAGATAGAATTCAAATCACCGAACCTATTATAGATATTGACTTTATACAATGAATAATAAGGTTGAACAATAGTATTATAACTTATCTCTTTGTCACGTTATCAAGAAAACTCTATGGCTCTTATAAGAAGACCAAAAGAATGCTCCTTCTGACCTCTTCAATCTTCTAAGAAAATTGATCTTAGTACTTCTCACAGCCTGTCTCCAATTTTCTAAGGTTTTGATCTAATTTCTGATAAATCTGTCTTCAATCTTCTTTGCTGAAAAAGATGTATAGATCATTGGAGGTAACCTTGCTTTCTGCAAAGGGGATCAAAAGGGTCAAATAAATCTCCAAGATGGATGTGTATGTGGTGGCCACTGTCTCTGGCGATCCTTGGAGCCTCCAGAAAACGCCAGTGCATAAGGATGGTGGATCCAAACCCACTTGGAACTTCACCATGAAATTCATTGTCGATGAATCGCTGGCTCAATCGGACCATCTCATGCTCATTCTCCAGCTCTGGTGTTTCCGGCACCTCCACGCTGACGTGGACATTGGGGAAGTCTTCAAATTGATAAATGGTAGTTTTTTTCATTCGTTCATGTACAGAGTATATATAGAGGGTAATCACCATTGTTAGAATGAGAAAGAATGATACAAGGAAAGAATGATATAAGGAAATAACAACTAATATCCTAATATCTCAACTTTCCTAATATCTCAATATTCCTAATATCTCAATATTCCTAATATCTCAATATTCATAATATCTCAACTTTCCTAATATCTAAACATTCTTAATATCTTAACACTAAATGATACAAGGAAAGAATGATATAAGGAAATCATTCCTAATATCTCAACACCCCCCCTCAAGTTGATGCATAGATGTCACACATGCCCAACTTGTCTAAAAATTTTGAGAACACTTGACTTGAGACAGCTTTGGTGAGGATATCGGCCAATTGATCTTCTGATCGAATCTTTGGCAATTCTACAATCTTATCATCCAACTTTTCCTTAATGAAGAATCTATCCACCTCGACATGCTTTGTACGATCATGTTGTATTGGATTATGAGCAATGTCACATGTGGCTTTATTGTCACAAAACAATCGGATTGGTTGCCTAGATAGGTAACCTAAATCCTGTAAGAGGAGTCTTAGCCATAATGTCTCACAAAGTCCTAGAGCCATACCTCTAAATTCAGCTTCTGCATTTGAACGAGCGACGACATTCTACTTCTTACTTTTCCATGTCACAAGATTACCACCTACAAAGGTAAAGTAACCAGATGTAGATCGCCTATCATCCACTGCACCGGCCCAATCAGCATCAGTATATACTTCTATACTCTGATGATCAACATTTTTAGTTAACAAAATTCCCTTCCCAGGAGCATTCTTCAAATACCTCAAAATATGCATGACTGTATTCATATGTTGCTCTTCAGGATTATGCATGTATTGACTCACTACACTCAGTGCATAGGCAAGATCTAGTCTTGTATGAGCTAAGTACATTAATCTTCCCACAAGTCTCTGGTATCTTCCCTTATCGGTTGATACTTGATTAGGCTCAACACACAATTTCAAACCTTCTTCTATAGGTGTATTAATAGGTTGACATCCTGATATTCCAGTCTCCTGTAAAAGATCTAAGACATACTTTCTTTGAGACAGAAAAATTCCTTCACTTGATCGAGAAACTTCAATCCCAAGAAAGTATTTCAGAGGACCTAGATCTTTCATTTCGAATTCTCTAAATAGATAATTTTGCAAAGCTTTTCTTTCTTCAGGATCATTTCCTATAACTACCATGTCATCCACATATACGATAAGTGTCGTAATCTTACCATGTTGCTTTTTCAGGAACAAAGTGTGATCTGAATTACTTTGACGATAGCCAAAAGCTCTCATTGATTTTGTGAACCTTCCAAACCATGCTCTCGAGGATTGCTTCAACCCATATAATAACTTCTTCAATTTGCACACCTTCTGACATTGCTTTTCTAACACCATGCATCCTGGTGGAAGATCCATATATACTTCTTCAGATAACTCGCCATATAGAAAGACATTTTTCACATCAAACTATTGTAATGGTCAATCTAGGTTTGCAACTAAAGACAGTAATACTCGAACTGTGTTGATCTTAGCTACAGGTACAAATGTCTCTGTGTAGTCAATTCCATAAGTTTGAGTGTACCCTTTTGCTACCAGTCTTACTTTAAATCGTTCAATACTACCATCTGCCTTGTACTTCACAGTATAGATCCAACGACACCCAATTGGCTTCTTTCCTAGTGGACATTCTACGATTTCCCATGTTTCATTCTTCTGCAATGATTTCATCTCTTCATTCATTGTTACTTTCCACCTTGGATCAGCTAAGGTTTCCTGCACACTGTTAGGAATAGCTACAGTAGATAATTGATTTACAAATGACTTATTTGATTCAGACAAACGATGGTTAGACACATAGTTGCTCATGGGATATTTGACCTTGGTAGACAATTCAGGTTTATATGTGGGTTTAGGAATACCTCTATTATGATGGTGTGGTAACCGTTTCATGAATGGATCAGGTTCCAAATTAAGAACACCCTCAGTAGACGACGATTGGTTTGGTATTTCAATGAAGACATCTTCGGACCCAAATTGTTGACCACTCATATCCAACTCACCCGCTTCCTAGTTCACTAGTTCAGATTGTCCAGATTCATTCTCCTAAAAGATATGATAATCATAATCGAGAGTTTGAATTTCCTTATGGTACTCCCCCTGAAGTTCAGACTCAGATGAAAAATACATCGAATCTTCATGAAACACCACATCCATTGTAATAAACATTCGTCGAGTTGGAGGATGGTAACATCGATATCCCTTTTTGTGCAATGCATATCCAACAAACACACATTGCAATGCATGGGAAGTTAACTTGGTACGTTGGTGTTTGTAGAGATGCACAAATGTCACTCAACCAAAAACACGAGGAGGTAGATTTGGGATGGTTAGGGCAACTACAACATTAGTAAGATCTTGGAGAGGTGTTTGGAAGTTAATTGAGCTAGAAGGTACCCGATTGATCAAGTATGCGGCAGATGTGATTGGTTCTCCCCAATAAGATATTGGTATTTTTGCAGCTATCAAGAAAGCACGAACAACCTCTAACAAGTGCCGATTTTTCCGTTCAGCGACTCCATTTTGCTAGGGCTTATTGGAATAAGTAATCTGATGAATGATGTCATGCTCTTCCAAATACTTTTGAAGATCAGAACTTTGATATTCTCCACCATTATCACTACGCAAAACCCGAACCTTTGCATTGTACTGAGTTTCAATCATTTTATGAAATTTTTAAAACAACAAGTTCACTTCATCTTTGGTCTTTATCAAGCATAACCATGTCATTCTGGTATAATCATCAATAAAAGTAACAAACCAACGTAAACCACTCAAAGTTGGGACTTTGGATGGGCCCCAAACATCAAAATGTATAACCATAAAAGGAAGTGGACTTTTATTTAAAATTAACGAAAACGAAGCACGATGGCTTTTAGCCAATTCACAAATATCACAACGGAAACCAGAAATATCACTCTTTGCAAACAAACTAGGAAACAATTTTTTAAAATAACCAAAGGAAGCATGTCCCATACGTCGATGCCACAACCAAATTTCAGATTTTTTCTTCTCCTCCTCAGATCCATATGCCATCAAGGCTTGTTGCAACTTATTTGAATCCTTTGACTGCAAGTCCAAGTAATAGAGTTTTCCTCGCTTAATACCACAACCAATCGTCTGTCTTGTTTGGATGTCCTTAATCACACAAAATTCAGACAAAAAAATGACAATACAAGATAAGGCTGTAATGATTTGAGAAACTGACAAAAGATTGTAATCTAGAGATGGAATAACTAAAATAGAATCCAAATTCAAAGTATCTTTAAGAGTTAAGGATCCTTCCCCAATGACTGGGGTTGTGGAAACAATTTTTTGTGAGGAAGGTCTAAGGGGTGAAACCTGTCTAGAATCAAAAGTCATATGATCTATAGCACCAGAATCAATTATCCATGCACTATTAATAACAGGTGTAAAAGTATTTAAAAACTTACCACCATGATCTGTAGCGGCTACCAATGTAAAGGCTTTCTTAGCAACATTAACCTTTTGTGGACCCCGCATTTCGGCTCATGCGTTTCCCACTCGATGGCGAAACTCACTTTTATTTTGAAAAATTGATTTTATTCATTGTTTGAAAAATGACTTGGAGTCGCCACTTATTTTTGTTTTATTTTTAAAGGGTAAACAAAATAAGAAAGAAAAACCCTAAGTGTGACTCCTTATTTTGGAAAAAGCGGTCTGCGAAAAACCGGATCGGGTTCGGGGGTCAGGTTACTTATCAGGAAGGTACAGTACAGACCGTAGCACCCCTTTAAGTCCCTAAAGTCGGGTCTCTACTAATAAAATGAAGCAATCAGGGCAATGGACGAGTAAAACAGTGAGTACCCAGAACTATCACGCGCATATGAGAATCAAAACATGCATATAGAAATACCAGAATGGGAATAGATACGTACCTAGGTGATGAGCCATAATGCGCCATCAATAGAGGGGTTAGTGCACAATTTAGGAATAATTTCTAGCATGCATGTCAAAGAGCAGGATAAATCAATCATGTATCATAATCAAATCGATCTATTAGTCAATCAATCGATCAGTCACATATGTGGGGCCCCCACCAAAACCCGATTTATATTGCACGAATTAATCTCACAAATACCATTATTCTGGAATTATGAAAAGTTCATTCATGCTTATTAAAATCAAGAGGATCCGAAGATTACTTAGGAACTGAAATAGAATTAAAACTATTTGAGTGAAAACTGGAATCTTGGAATTTGTTTGAAAATCAGGATCTCAGGAATTGAATTTAAGAGTTGGAATCTTAGGGATTAAATTAAAAAGAAATTAGAATTTTGGGAATTGGAAATTAAATTTGGAAGTTGGAATTTTAAAGAATTGTTTAAGATGGGATTTCAGAATAAATGAATAAAATAATAATAATTAAATAGACTAATACGAATATTGGAATTTTTGGAATTAGAAGTTAAAATCGAAAGTCGGAAATTTTAATGAATTGTTTTAAAATGGAGTTTTAAAATAAATAAATAAAATAATAATAATTAAATAGATTAATGCAAATATTGGAATTTTTGGACTTAGAAATTAAAATCGGAAATCGGAAGTTTTAATAAATTATTTAAAATGGAATTTTAGAATAAATAAATAAAATAATAATAATTAAATAGATTAAAGTGAGTATTGGGATTTTTAGAATTAGAAATTAAAATCGAAAGTCGGAAATTTTAAAGAATGGTTTAAAAATGGATTTTTAGAATAAATAGATAAAATACTAATAATTAAATAGATTAATGCAAATATTGGAATTTTTGGACTTAGAAATTAAAATCGGAAATCGGAAGTTTTAATAAATTATTTAAGATGGAATTTTAGAATAAATAAATAAAATAATAATAATTAAATAGATTAAAGTGAGTATTGGGATTTTTAGAATTAGAAATTAAAATCAAAAGTCGGAAATTTTAAAGAATGGTTTAAAAATGGAATTTTAGAATAAATAGATAAAATACTAATAATTAAATAGATTAATGTGAATTTTGGAACTTTGGAATTAGGAATTAAATCGAGAGTCGGAAATTTTAATGAATTGTTTTAGATGAAATTTTAGAATAAATAAATAAAATAATAATAATTAAATAAATTAATGTGAATATTGGAATTTTTGGAATTAGAAATTAAATTTGAAAGTTGGAAATTTTAATGAATTGTTTTAGATGAAATTTTAGAATAAATAAATAAAATAATAATAATTAAATAAATTAATGTGAATATTGGAATTTTTGAAATTAGAAAGTAAATTTGAAAGTCGGAAATTTTAATGAATTGTTTTAGATGAAATTTTAGAATAAATAAATAAAATAATAATACTAATGAAAATAATAAGGATTAAATAAATAAAATGTGGAAATTGGAATTCCGAAAATTAGAAATCGAATTTAGAAATCGTTAAAGAATTATTTAGAGATGAAACTTCAAATAAATGAATGAGTGAATAAATAGACGAATGTAATAATAATAATAATAAAGAAAACAATGATTAAATAAATGAGCGTAAGTATTGGAATTTTTTAAGTTGGAAATTCGATTTGGAAGAAATTGGAGCTTCGGGAATTAGATTAAAAATCTTGAATCCGGAATCTTGAAAATTAACTCTGGAAATTGAGAATTTAAAAATAAATAAATAAATAAATAAATAATAGAAAATAAAATAAGATAAAATAATCCCAAAATAGAAACTTTAAAAATTAGATTTAAGAAAAGAATTTTGGGAAATTAAACTTTGAAAATGAAGATTTTGAAAGTTAAAAAAAAAGAAAGGTGGATTAAGCCTTGTTATTGAGAATGAAGAATTTGCATAAATATATAAATAGGTAATACATTCTGATGTGTGCATGCATGGAGATGAATAAACAAAAGGAGTGAGTGGACTTTGGAAATGGGCTTAGTGGGTGGCTTAAAAGAAAGAAAAATAGAGGCGGCTAGACATAGGACTTTATTCAAGTGGGAAATGATGCTAAATCTATAGGGAAAGAATGAGGGAAGTGGGTGAGTGGACTGGCAGAAGGCTTTGGGTCCAAAGCTGGCCATGTAAGACCATGCAAAGTGGAGTCCCGAACTTGGGGATTTGTGAGGCGGCAAGAAATAAAGGATTTTCAATACGTCAAACTCCACCAGCGGTTTGAACATCACTGGTTTGTGCTTCCTGTAGCTCAGGCTCCACCTCTTCGACACCTCACCACCTAATGCTCCTGGAAAGGTCGCCGCATTCCCGTTCAGCACCATTTAGTCTTGAAGCGCTGATGCATCGGACCTATACACCCACGAATCCACCATCATAGACGGCGGCAAGGGCGGAACCTTCTTGCTTTGGTGGCTAGAGAACCACCTTAACGACCGCATCAAAGACAGTCTTCACGTTCTTGGTGACTCCAACAGCAACAGTTTGACGCATGTCACGAACAGCAAAACGACCAAGTGGGGGAATACTCGGAGAAAGTCTCCACCTCCATGGGCTTGGTGGGAATCATCTTAACAAACCCTGCATCACCATTCTTCAGGAACTTGGGCTCTATGGATCCGGGTTGAGACTCAGCGGATTTTTCTAAACATCCAAGAGATGCCTAAACATCCAAGATATGGCATAATGTAGTCCATCCTCAACTTTCTGGGCTCTCTCTTTTGCATCTCTCAGCATTTCATGAGTGTGGTTCACACATTTTACAGGTATCCAGAAATTTTCGTTTGTATGAGAATTGAGCTTCTCATGGGGCTCTCCCATAAATATCCCAACCAAAATGATCAACCCAGCTGAGATATCCAACACTTTGAACAGACCAGAAACAAAGGAGAACAATCGAAAACAGAGTACAAACAGAGCACAAAAGAATGAAATAAAATGTACCAGTCAGACAGCCACGTTTCATATTACAATCCATGTGCTTAAACGAAGGTAAGTGAGATCAATAAATTTTAGACAAACACCCAGCCATGATTTAGACATTTTATAGGAAAGCTACAACAGAGACAGCTCATACCCGAACAAAACTCCAGGAAATGTGAACCAAGAGATCAACAACAAGTTATACTCAAAAACAGCAATAATAGAGAAGGAAAATGAAGAAATCCATGTTGGCCATACCTGAACCTCTCTGGCAGTGCTTACTCAGCTCCCTCCTCTATAAGCTCTCACCTCCTTTCTCGATCCCCCCCTGATCCTCTTTTTTTTTCTCCTCCTTTTTATTCCTCTGATGGTGTCTTCTTCAGTAAGCCAACCCTCCATTTCCTGTTCATCACGTCAGCAAGCATGGGCTTGCAACCACTCTCATGGCTGCCCATGTCTCTTGCCGTGTCTATGAAGCTGTTCTCTTTTTTAGAAAAGGGGTCCCCCCATCCTACCAAAAAAAGAAAAGCTCACTTCTCTCGGGTGGTGGCAGCCAAAATAAAAATAATCCTCTTGGTCTTGCAAGAAGGGGTCTACAAATATGCCCCTCTTCGGTAGAGCTCACGAGTGTAAGGAATGTGAACACTAAAGTGAAAAGCAAGTGTGAATAGTGAGTGGAATGAAGTGAACTCTACCGAAGAACCAAGGAGACCCCCATAGGAACACTAGTGAAACATGAACTCACTCAAACTAACAGACAAACACGAGCCTAAACCTGAGAGAAAGTGATGTCTCAAAATGTCTCTAAAGCCACACTGAGGACCCAGGCTTTCCCTAAGACGTCTCCAAAAGTGACTCGAAAGACCATATCAAGGATGAGTAATGGTCGAACCACTCTAGAAGTACGGGAAAGAATGTGCCAGAAGGAGACTATCCTAAGTGAACTATATGAAAATGACAAATGTAGGGTGCTCAATAACATGACAGAAATACGTATCATGAACTCAAAGGACATCGTCATAAGCAGTGAGAAGGGAAATATGAAAGGACAATGACGAATAGGCAATAAGCATGGGGTGACAAGGTGAGGAAAACGAGGATAAACGCCAATCCATGAAGGCAACATGCGCAATGCTAGTGGATATGAATGTCGGGGCCTGTGACTCTGAATGATGAGACTGACTCTAAACACCAAACTGAGAAAATAATAGCTCTGGAAGCCAAACCAAAAAGCTAACTCTAAACGCTAAACTAGAAGGCCCATAGGTGAAGACCTATGGTGGTGATATAATAAAAATGCCCATAGATGCCTGATCTATGGTGGTGAAACTCTCAAATGCCCACAGATAAAAATCTATGGTGGTGATAATCTCGAAAGCCCAAGGATGAAAATCCATGGTGGTGAAATAACTGAAATGCCCATAGATGCTAGGTCTATGGTGGTGATAATCTCAAAAGCCCAAGGATGAAAATCCCTGGTGGTGATAATCTCAAAAGCCCAAGGATGAAAATCCATGGTGGTGATAATCTCGAAAGCCCAAGGATGAAAATCCATGGTGGTGAAATCTGAAGCAAATGCTCATAGATGAAAATCTATGATGGTGAAAAACTAATCAAAGCCCATAGATGAAGATCCATGGTGGTGATAATCTGAAACAAATGCTCATAGATGAAAATCTATGATGGTGAAAAACTGAAACAGATGCTCATAGATGAAAATCTATGATGGTGAAAACTAATCAAAGCCCATAGACATCTGATCTATGGTGGTGATAATCTGAAACAAATGCTCATAGATGAAAATCTATGATGGTGAAAAACTGAAACAGATGCTCATAGATGAAAATCTATGATGGTGAAAACTGATCAAAGCCCATAGACATCTGATCTATGGTGGTGAGAAACCGAAACAAAGGGGGATGCCCTAAGCAAACTGACGGTAGGGGGATGCCCTAAACAAGATGACTATAGGGGGATGCCCTAAACAAGATGACCATAGGGGGATGCCTTAAACAAGCTGACAATAGGGGGATGCCCAAGGTGATAACTCGTAAAGATCGACAAATGTGTCTGACAACCATGGAATCAAATCAATACAAGACACGGTAAACCCAAAGAGAGGGGGGTATGCCCCAGTAGAAAAGCGCTAAAGGGGGTATGCCCCAGTATGACGACTCGCAAAGATCAAGAAATAGATCGAGTAGTGAGAAAGTCCGCAAAAGATCTAATGAGCTCAAGGATGGGGGTATGCCCCAGTGTAAGATAGTAACCAACATAAGGCACAGAATGTCACCAAACAAGACACTTTGGGATATGCTCAATGATGATGCAATGAAAAAGATATACATAGCCTCAATGAACAAATGCTAAAACAAGTCCAAGCATCATTGAAACTATGCTGACCAAACAAAACTAAAATAATGGATCAAACAAATGCTGACCAAAACTCTAGGTCTAAATGTAAGCAAATCAAGACACGACATGTCAACTATCAATATGAGTACATCATCACAAGTGCATCAACAATCTAATAGGCCCTACCATCATGGGAGATGTTGAACCTAATGTCCAAAGGCATGTGAAAACTCAACCAGAAAGCTCGAGACTAGTCTGTATCTTCCTCTGATCAAGAGAATGGGATAAGATCATGTAAGACGATGAAAAATGTGGGCTCAAAAGATGTAAGGCTCTGATAAGATGGGTGCAGGTATAACGGTGTCCAATGAAGGATGTATGGGTGCGTGACAAAGATAAGTGAATATCCAAATCAAACTAGGTACACCGAGAAAACTGAGCCCAGGGTGTCAACGACTCTATGATCTATCGAAAGTAGCAATCATAAATAGGAGGTGGAGTCTCAATGTCAAAATCAGCAAGGTGGCTATGCCCCAGTATGAATGCATCATCTCAAAACGAGTAAACCCTCAGTACAAGATGATCTCTGGAAAGTGTGGGTCTGGCATAAACTGTCATCTCACAAAATCATCATCGATAAGTGGGCCATGCCCGAGTGTAAGCATTCCCAAATCAAACGTCGATGAGAGGAGTACAACCAATCATACATCATCTGATCAAAATGAATCTCTACTCCTCAAAGTCATTGTGGCAATGTGAAGAGACTATCTGACCTTCTCTAAAGAAATAGCATGTCTCAACGTGAAAAAGATCAAGCAAGGTGGCTATGCCTCAACAAGAATGTGCCCAGACATGATCATGCCCCGATGTAAGCTGGTATCTCTAAGACCAAACGCCAATGAAAGGGTTATGCCCCAGTATAGGGCAAACCCTGAAATGACTAAGCTTCACTGCAAGCTCTCATAAGTGTCTGTGTCCATATCCTGATCCAATCATCTCAAAAATATGTCAACAATGATGAGAAGGCTATGCTCCTGTGATCACATCAAAGAAATCAACCAGTCATATCCCGTACTCCAATGTGAAATGTAATCGCCTCCAAGGAACAACTATGCCTAGAAACCATCATGGACCGAAAGGGGTATGCCCCTGTGTAAAGTACACCAGATGAAACGCGCCAATCATGTCTCATGCTCCAATGTGAAAAAGGACATCCGATATCCTCCCAAGAAGAGACATGGCTCAAAAATCCGTCATCGACTGAGAAGAGTATGCCTCGATATAATGGTCATCCGATAATAAAACTCTCTGAGATGGTATGCCCCAGTGTAAGACCATACCATAACTCCTGGTCCATCACAATCAGAATGCTCCCGAATCGATCCCAGAAATCGCTCACATAAGAGCTATCAAACACAATGCATAATGAGTCAAAAGAACCAGATGAGCTCGGATCACCCGTCATCGAATGCGCGATCCAAGTCATCCACGTGTACAACTGAATCAGACCTATAGATCAAATGGGCGTCTCTCGGAAGGAAAGCATGATGACATCGAAGCATCGCGAGGTGTAGGCCTAACTGGGTAACTCCCGAGAGGCTCCGCTGCGGAATCATCATAAAGATAGCAAATATATCATCGTCTCGGCACACGTCTCGCAAACGGGGATAAGTGTACAATCCCACCAAGATCCGTAAATCTCATCTAGAACGGTAATATGCCCGTAGTATGGGCATCGAACGTATGACAGGTCAGAAATCAGGCGACATGAAATCATCCATCATCGATCATGCGACATAAGTGAAGATCCATAAATCACATCTGAAACGGAAAATATGCCCCAGTATGGCATCCGGTGCACGACAGGTCCGAAGAACAAGTGTCATGAAACCATCTATCGTCGCACATGTAACCTCCGTGAAGATCTATAAATCTCATTCAAAACGGAAATATGCCCCAGTATGGGCATCGAATGCACGACAGGTCAGAAATCGGGCAACATGAAATCATCTATCATCGATCATGCGACATAAGTGAAGATCCATAAATCACATCCGAAATGGAAAATATGCCCCAGTATGGGCATCGAACGTATGACAGGTCAGAAATCAGGCGACATGAAATCATCTATCATCGATCATGCGACATAAGTGAAGATCCATAAATCACATCCGAAATAGAAAATATGCCCCAGTATGGGCATCGGATGCACGATAGGTCAGAAATTGGGCGACATGAAGTCACCTGTCATCGAACATGTAACACTGGTCGTCCGAATCCATAACTGAATCATGCACATATATTCAAGATGGAGAGGCATGATGGCATCCAAGTGTTGAGAAGTGCGGACCTAGCTGGGTGGATCTCAGGGGCTCCATAAGGTAACGATCATGTCCACGTCTCAGTGAGCATCCAGTAAGTGATGATGATCGTGCAAATCTGTGAGGATCCATAATCCTCCGAATGAAATGGGATATGCCGCAGTGTGGCACCAGAGATGTGATAGGTCAAAAATCAGGTGACACCAAGTCAATCATTGTCAAACTCACGACCCCGGTAATTCGAACACGACTGAATCGGTCCTACACATCAAAGAGACGTCTCCCAGAAGAAGAAGCATGACGATATCTAAATGCTAAACTGAGAAAAAAAAAAATAAAAGCTCTGGAAGCCTAACCGAAAAGCTAACTCTAAAACTAAACTAGAAAATAATAGCTCTGGAAGCCAAACCAAAAAAACTAAATCTAAACACTAAACTAGAAGAATAATGGCTCTGGAAGCCAAACCAAAAAGCTAACCCTAAACGCTAAACTAGGAGGCCCATAGGTGAAAACCTACGGTGGTGATACAATAAAAGCGCCCACAGATGCCCGATCTATGGTGGTGGTGATAATCTCGAAAGCCCAAGGATGAAAATCCATGGTGGTGAAATAACTAAAATGCCCATAGATGTCTGATCTATGGTGGTGATAACTGAAACAAATGCTCATAGATGAAAATCTATGATGGTGAATCTGAAATGCCCATAGATGGAAATCTATGGTGGTGATAACGGAAACAAATGCTCATAGATGAAAATCTATGATGGTGAATCTGAAATGCCCATAGATGGAAATCTATGGTGGCGAATCTAAAACAAATGCTCATAGATGAAAATCTATGATGGTGAATCTGAAACAAAGGGGGATGCCCTAAACAAACTGAAAACAGGGGGATGCCCTAAACAAAAAGACAGTAGGGGTATGCCCTAAACGAAAAGACAGTAGGGGGATGCCCTAAACGAAATGACAGTAGGGGGATGCCCTAAATGAAATGACAATAGGGGGATGCCCTAAACGAAAAGACAGTAAGGGGATGCCCTAAACATGATGACAATAGGGTGATGCCCTGAACGAAAAGATAATGGGGGGATGCCCCAAACGAAATGATAGTGGGGGGGTGCCCCAAACGAAATGACAGTGGGGGGTTGCCCCAAACGAAAAGACAATGAGGGGTTGCCCCAGTAGAAAAACGCTAAAAGGGGGTATGCCCCAATATGTGATAGTGAACAGACTGAGATATACAATGTCTCAAAACTACTGTACCCTGAAATATGCTCATCCATCATGTAATGAAAATGTCCAACCTCAGATAGGTAATGCCAAACAGGACCATGTATCGTGACACCATGCTGACAAAACAAAACTAAACTGGTGAATAACAACAATAGTGATCAGTGCTCAAAATGCAAAAAGTAAGCAAAACAATACTCAATATGCTAACTGTCAAAGTGAAAACATCGTCACTAATAAATCAACAATCTGTCAGGCCCTGCCATCATGGAAGATGTTGAACTTAAAGTCCAAAAGATGTATGAAAACACAACCAAGGTGATCAAGGACTAATCTACATTTCCTCCTAATCGAGAAAAGGGTGAGGTCATGTGTCACGGTGGGATGTGTAGGATAAAAAAAAGGTGATGATCAGGCTCTGGTATGATAGGAGGCATGAAAGTATCCAGGGTGAAATAACTGAGTACGAGATGAAAGGTATGTATCCAAGATCGTCCAAGTATGCCGAGAAGACTAAACCCAAGGTATCAAGAACTCCATAATCCATCGAAAAGCAGTAATCACAAACAGGAAGTCAAGCCTCAATGTCAAAACCTCCAACAAGGTGGCTATGCCCTAGTGTGCAGTGAGGACAACATGAAATAATCCAATGATCCATATCATCCAGTAGATGCTCCAACGTAAAGAACCAATCTGATCTCCCTCCAAAAGATGGACATGTCCCAGTGTAAAGGATCCAAATAGGGTGGCTATGCTCCAGTGAAAAATGCTCTCCATCCCGGCTATGGCCCAGTGTAAAGTAGTGTATCCGAGTCAACAAATCAATCAACCTCTACTCCTGGTGTGAAAACGGAAACATCTCAATATAATCCATATGAATCAGAATCCCAGTGCTCTATGAATGTGAATGAGGTGGCTATGCCCCAGTATAAACCATCTGAAGTGACTATGCTCCAAGGTAAATCAAAGTCCATCACCGATGAGAAGGCTATGCCTCAAAATAAATCATCATCTCAAAAATCAACCATCAATGAGTGAAGTGTGTCTCAATGCAAAGTATCGAATAGAGTGACTGTATCTCCAATAAAAGCGCTCTCTGAAACGACTACGCCCCCAGTGTAGGTACATCCCACAACTGCTAATCCATCATAATCCACGAAAAGAAACGAACTGACTATGCCTCAGTGTAAAGCATCATCCCGAAAGAAAACGTCATCGATGAGGGGGGTATGCCCCAGTGTAGATAACGACACCTCTGAAAATCCATCACTGATAATAGGGGTATGCCCCAGTGTAATCTATCACCTCGACTCCTCATCCACCACGCTCCCAGAAATAATCACCAACCAAGCTCGAGTATTGCCCATGTGTGAGCCGTCAAACACAATGTGAAGTAATGGCCTCAGGGTGGTCTTCAGACACGGGACGTAACGTAGGCCAAGGTAATAGGGTGAAAGAAATGAAAGGAAACTAGGCTCAAAGATCCCAATGATATAATCCCCATACCCCTCACGCATGAGATGCAATGCGTAGAAAACGTCATGAGTCCCGAACCTAAGGGTCCCCACACGAAAAGTGATGATAAATGAATGGTCACATCGAATGAACAAGTATGATGTGTGGATGCTGAACCCAAGTCAAACATCAAGCAGGATGAGAAAAAAAAGAAATCAGATGAGGTAGAGTGGAATGGAGGTGATAGAAGAAGACGAAGAGATAGAAAAGTGAGTGATGGTCAGTTCGCATCAAAGCATGGAAAATAGTCATATCTGAAATAGATGGAATGATGGATAGAGCAAGGATCCAGAGATACTAAAGAAAAGGTCGCTCGCCTCTGTCACAAAAATCGAATGGATGACTCATACTCTCACCCAAAATATACATCAAGATGAAATCTCAGAAAGAAGCTCTCATACGAACTCTCTCTAACACATGAACTCAATGAAGCAACCCGGCACGTCCATACACATGCCCAATGAAGAACGATAAAATGAATAACGCTATATATTTTTTTTCTTTTTTTTCTTTTTTTTTTTTTCATTTCATTTCTTTTTTTTTTTTTTTTTTTTTTTTTTTTTTTTTTTGCGCATACTCTAATCAATAATGAATGAACTCCCATGAAAATACATACCCAAATGATCAAACCCTCTCCACATACGAATGTAACATGAATCCTCACCAACAAGACAACCTCTCAAAATAACATCTCTGAACCACTGCCCATGGGGTGAATGATAGGAAAGAATGTGACAATCCTCCATGCAGTGACGTGTGAAAAACCACCACTCAAGGTGAAAACGAGGATAATGTGGAGTAAGCAATGATGAAAGAAAAGACAGAGAGCGAATATCACAAGAGGTGATATGTGATATCGGAAAAAGTGATGAGATGATGTCAAAAAGGAAAATATCACAATAAAGAGTGATGAATGAGGCCTGAATATGTATGTCAAGTCTGGAACTCATGACGTATCCAATCATAGCATGCAAGCACTACAGGGTCCCCAACCCGGTGTAATAGGTAAATGAGGTGATGAAAGAAAAGGTTATGTGCTCGTGTGAGGCTCAAAGGGCTAGCAACGGGTAACTCTATACGTGAGGGTGATAAAGTAAATAGGCTCATGAAATGATGGCCACCCATCCTTTGACCAAAACCTCAAACATCGTGCTTTCGAGATCTCACATGGCCAATACTAAAGACTGGCATCCATCCAACATAGTCATGGCGACTCCTCTGAAATCGTGCGAAAGCTCCCACTGATGCTCTATGACAACCATCAATGTACTCTGAAAATCATCTCACTCTATCATCACAAGCCACTCACCATCATCTCACAAAATCACCATCTCTAGTCATCCCGACTCTCTAAAGTCACGTGCAATGACTCAAATCCGGATGCTCCATGGCGATCCCTCTGCCTCAACAATATCATCAAACAGTCAAGCCACTCTCTCATCATGATCCATCTATCATCGTGTACAGCTCACCTCGGGTCTAACCATCTCGGACTCCACCTAGTCAGATCAAGGAAATGATGGAAAGGAAAGGCAATGGTACTGTAGCATGATAAGGCAAACAAGGGTAGTAAAGTCGTGTAATGGTGCCAAGAGGTGGTGTCATGTCAGGCTCAAAATGGGTAGGTCAACAAGTCCACAGAGTCAAGGTGTGGATATGGATATGGTACTGCTCTGATCGGAAGGTGAAACGAGTCATAGTCTCGAACCCTCTAGGTCGATCTCCTGATCCTAGGTCAATAGGCTCAATATCCTCCATGATAGGTCAGGCCAAAGTGATCATGATGCATAAGTGAAAATATGTCTCAAATGAAAAGCACAATACATCATATGAAATACGGTCCTGTGATGGCAATCTAAAACTGGAAATATGACAGAAACTCTAAGGTCATAAAGGTGTCCCCTGTGAGATGGCTGCAATTGTGACCAGAGAATCTCCATCAATAATCCGAGATAAAGAGAGGTGTGAAAAACACACTATCACGAGATCGGTACTCCATCAATAAACATATATCTTTAACTCAACTTTCGACTCGAGCTCCATAAGAGAAAAAATGGTAAGGTGATCAAGGCAACTCTCTCGAAAAAAAGTGTGAATGTAAAAACGTGCCTTTCACTTTTCTGTAATGAAAATATGAGCGTTGAGTCGAAAATCGAACTAAGGATCAAACAAAGAATGAGGTACTGAGCCCGTGATAGGTGCACAGTGTAAAAAGATGATCATGATAGATGAGCATGTCCCAAAGCATCAAGTAAGTGTCAACAAAGTGAAAGGATGGGTCAAGCCAAGAAAATGAGAACGAAAGCCCTAGGGAGAAAACATGATAAACTCTCGAGTAAAAAGCATAATCTAGAGCGACGAGACGAAAGGCGATCCAACCGATACTCAAACTCATACCGATCTCCGAGCACTCTCAACTGGAGACTAAAAAGAGGGAATACCATATCCGAACTGTAACTAAAGAGGCTCTGAAGGCCCTCAGATGCACCCACGTGTAGGAAGGGAGTCCTAATCGAAGGATCTATGGCTCAACCTATGAGGTCAAGGTGGCTCTAAATGGATATGGGTGGACTTTAAAGGATCCCTAGTAGAAGCGATCGTACCCTCCGGCGATACGCAACCCTCTACACGTCTCCGAAGAAACGGGGTGCTTCCATGCAAGATGGTCATCACCTCCACACATGCACTACCTCGACATCCCAGGGGGTTTCCTATGGTGAAAGCTCTCCTAATGGCTAGCGTATCTCACAACTATGATCACTCATCGACGATCTAAAGTGCACAGTGAGTGGTGTGGGTGCATCCGAAAATCCTATGAAGCTAAAAAGAAAACACATTGGCCACACAAATATCCTGAAATCTAGCTCTGAGCTATACAAGTCTTCAAAGTTCGGACTTCAATCAGCATCAATATGTCGACCACCTCCAGAATGCTCCCAAACATAGATATAGCCCGTTGCTAAACCCTACTTCTGGTCACTAGCTCGGTCGAAGAGCAAACGAAGCAACAAATCTTGTATCAAATACGAGATCAAGGAAAACAAATGTCGACCGAGTCTAGGGATTTGGAGATAAGGGGATAGGTGTGTGTCCCACATAGACAAGCGACATGCAATCATGCAGAGGGAAGACAGACATGCATCATACAGTCAAGCAGAGTACAGGATATATCACTCATGCCCACACAAAAGCTATGACTATCAGGATGAATAGCGATACGAACATCATGCTCAAAAGACGATCAAGATAATATATAAGCCATAGAAGACAATCACAGCAAGTCAAACGATGTACAATAGTGAGTCTATGCATGTGTAGTGAGCAGAATAATCAGGAAGAAACATAATCATTATACCAAGCAAAACAAGATGAGTAATCTATGACAATCGGCATGTCAATGTACCAAACTAATCTGGCAGTGAAGTGCAGAAAAAACGACATCCTAAGTCCCAATCATAATAATCAATCATATCAATGTCACAACACAATATCCAAGCATGCATCAAAAACTCCCAATGTGCAATCAAGAGACAGGTACTCACTAATCGACTCATCAAACGCCACATTTGCTTCATCCTAAGTTCAAGCTTGACCCTCTAAACATCCCCAGTGGAGTCGCCATTTTGTGGACCCCGCATTTCGGCTCATGCGTTTCCCACTCGATGGCGAAACTCACTTTTATTTTGAAAAATTGATTTTATTCATTGTTTGAAAAATGACTTGGAGTCGCCACTTATTTTTGTTTTATTTTTAAAGGGTAAACAAAATAAGAAAGAAAAACCCTAAGTGTGACTCCTTATTTTGGAAAAAGCGGTCTGCGAAAAACCGGATCGGGTTCGGGGGTCAGGTTACTTATCAGGAAGGTACAGTACAGACCGTAGCACCCCTTTAAGTCCCTAAAGTCGGGTCTCTACTAATAAAATGAAGCAATCAGGGCAATGGACGAGTAAAACAGTGAGTACCCAGAACTATCACGCGCATATGAGAATCAAAACATGCATATAGAAATACCAGAATGGGAATAGATACGTACCTAGGTGATGAGCCATAATGCGCCATCAATAGAGGGGTTAGTGCACAATTTAGGAATAATTTCTAGCATGCATGTCAAAGAGCAGGATAAATCAATCATGTATCATAATCAAATCGATCTATTAGTCAATCAATCGATCAGTCACATATGTGGGGCCCCCACCAAAACCCGATTTATATTGCACGAATTAATCTCACAAATACCATTATTCTGGAATTATGAAAAGTTCATTCATGCTTATTAAAATCAAGAGGATCCGAAGATTACTTAGGAACTGAAATAGAATTAAAACTATTTGAGTGAAAACTGGAATCTTGGAATTTGTTTGAAAATCAGGATCTCAGGAATTGAATTTAAGAGTTGGAATCTTAGGGATTAAATTAAAAAGAAATTAGAATTTTGGGAATTGGAAATTAAATTTGGAAGTTGGAATTTTAAAGAATTGTTTAAGATGGGATTTCAGAATAAATGAATAAAATAATAATAATTAAATAGACTAATACGAATATTGGAATTTTTGGAATTAGAAGTTAAAATCGAAAGTCGGAAATTTTAATGAATTGTTTTAAAATGGAGTTTTAAAATAAATAAATAAAATAATAATAATTAAATAGATTAATGCAAATATTGGAATTTTTGGACTTAGAAATTAAAATCGGAAATCGGAAGTTTTAATAAATTATTTAAAATGGAATTTTAGAATAAATAAATAAAATAATAATAATTAAATAGATTAAAGTGAGTATTGGGATTTTTAGAATTAGAAATTAAAATCGAAAGTCGGAAATTTTAAAGAATGGTTTAAAAATGGATTTTTAGAATAAATAGATAAAATACTAATAATTAAATAGATTAATGCAAATATTGGAATTTTTGGACTTAGAAATTAAAATCGGAAATCGGAAGTTTTAATAAATTATTTAAGATGGAATTTTAGAATAAATAAATAAAATAATAATAATTAAATAGATTAAAGTGAGTATTGGGATTTTTAGAATTAGAAATTAAAATCAAAAGTCGGAAATTTTAAAGAATGGTTTAAAAATGGAATTTTAGAATAAATAGATAAAATACTAATAATTAAATAGATTAATGTGAATTTTGGAACTTTGGAATTAGGAATTAAATCGAGAGTCGGAAATTTTAATGAATTGTTTTAGATGAAATTTTAGAATAAATAAATAAAATAATAATAATTAAATAAATTAATGTGAATATTGGAATTTTTGGAATTAGAAATTAAATTTGAAAGTTGGAAATTTTAATGAATTGTTTTAGATGAAATTTTAGAATAAATAAATAAAATAATAATAATTAAATAAATTAATGTGAATATTGGAATTTTTGAAATTAGAAAGTAAATTTGAAAGTCGGAAATTTTAATGAATTGTTTTAGATGAAATTTTAGAATAAATAAATAAAATAATAATACTAATGAAAATAATAAGGATTAAATAAATAAAATGTGGAAATTGGAATTCCGAAAATTAGAAATCGAATTTAGAAATCGTTAAAGAATTATTTAGAGATGAAACTTCAAATAAATGAATGAGTGAATAAATAGACGAATGTAATAATAATAATAATAAAGAAAACAATGATTAAATAAATGAGCGTAAGTATTGGAATTTTTTAAGTTGGAAATTCGATTTGGAAGAAATTGGAGCTTCGGGAATTAGATTAAAAATCTTGAATCCGGAATCTTGAAAATTAACTCTGGAAATTGAGAATTTAAAAATAAATAAATAAATAAATAAATAATAGAAAATAAAATAAGATAAAATAATCCCAAAATAGAAACTTTAAAAATTAGATTTAAGAAAAGAATTTTGGGAAATTAAACTTTGAAAATGAAGATTTTGAAAGTTAAAAAAAAAGAAAGGTGGATTAAGCCTTGTTATTGAGAATGAAGAATTTGCATAAATATATAAATAGGTAATACATTCTGATGTGTGCATGCATGGAGATGAATAAACAAAAGGAGTGAGTGGACTTTGGAAATGGGCTTAGTGGGTGGCTTAAAAGAAAGAAAAATAGAGGCGGCTAGACATAGGACTTTATTCAAGTGGGAAATGATGCTAAATCTATAGGGAAAGAATGAGGGAAGTGGGTGAGTGGACTGGCAGAAGGCTTTGGGTCCAAAGCTGGCCATGTAAGACCATGCAAAGTGGAGTCCCGAACTTGGGGATTTGTGAGGCGGCAAGAAATAAAGGATTTTCAATACGTCAAACTCCACCAGCGGTTTGAACATCACTGGTTTGTGCTTCCTGTAGCTCAGGCTCCACCTCTTCGACACCTCACCACCTAATGCTCCTGGAAAGGTCGCCGCATTCCCGTTCAGCACCATTTAGTCTTGAAGCGCTGATGCATCGGACCTATACACCCACGAATCCACCATCATAGACGGCGGCAAGGGCGGAACCTTCTTGCTTTGGTGGCTAGAGAACCACCTTAACGACCGCATCAAAGACAGTCTTCACGTTCTTGGTGACTCCAACAGCAACAGTTTGACGCATGTCACGAACAGCAAAACGACCAAGTGGGGGAATACTCGGAGAAAGTCTCCACCTCCATGGGCTTGGTGGGAATCATCTTAACAAACCCTGCATCACCATTCTTCAGGAACTTGGGCTCTATGGATCCGGGTTGAGACTCAGCGGATTTTTCTAAACATCCAAGAGATGCCTAAACATCCAAGATATGGCATAATGTAGTCCATCCTCAACTTTCTGGGCTCTCTCTTTTGCATCTCTCAGCATTTCATGAGTGTGGTTCACACATTTTACAGGTATCCAGAAATTTTCGTTTGTATGAGAATTGAGCTTCTCATGGGGCTCTCCCATAAATATCCCAACCAAAATGATCAACCCAGCTGAGATATCCAACACTTTGAACAGACCAGAAACAAAGGAGAACAATCGAAAACAGAGTACAAACAGAGCACAAAAGAATGAAATAAAATGTACCAGTCAGACAGCCACGTTTCATATTACAATCCATGTGCTTAAACGAAGGTAAGTGAGATCAATAAATTTTAGACAAACACCCAGCCATGATTTAGACATTTTATAGGAAAGCTACAACAGAGACAGCTCATACCCGAACAAAACTCCAGGAAATGTGAACCAAGAGATCAACAACAAGTTATACTCAAAAACAGCAATAATAGAGAAGGAAAATGAAGAAATCCATGTTGGCCATACCTGAACCTCTCTGGCAGTGCTTACTCAGCTCCCTCCTCTATAAGCTCTCACCTCCTTTCTCGATCCCCCCCTGATCCTCTTTTTTTTTCTCCTCCTTTTTATTCCTCTGATGGTGTCTTCTTCAGTAAGCCAACCCTCCATTTCCTGTTCATCACGTCAGCAAGCATGGGCTTGCAACCACTCTCATGGCTGCCCATGTCTCTTGCCGTGTCTATGAAGCTGTTCTCTTTTTTAGAAAAGGGGTCCCCCCATCCTACCAAAAAAAGAAAAGCTCACTTCTCTCGGGTGGTGGCAGCCAAAATAAAAATAATCCTCTTGGTCTTGCAAGAAGGGGTCTACACCTTTGTTTTTATTTCGGCAACAATTGCAGTCGAGGTTTTCTTGGAATCCTTCTTCTGTTGATCAAGATTATTATCATTAATAACAAAGTGATGATAGCCTAAACATGATCTAAAGGTCCATGGTTCAAACCCTCGGTTCCTTATTGTTTTCCTGGTCATTCCAAGAGTCGTTGCTTTGAAATTGTGGGATATCCAAACTGGTGTGATCAGTCTTATTGCAGTGAGTGCATTTGAAGGTTGACTTATCAATATTAGGGCTTGTCTTAGGATGGTTGATCGCTGTCGGACTACCATAGCGACAAAATATCCAAGATTTCAATTCCATGGTTCTGATACCATCTTCAAATTGATAAATGGTAGTTTTTTTCATTCGTTCATGTACATAGTATATATAGAGGGTAATCATCATTCTAAGAATGAGAAAGAATGATACAAGGAAAGAATGATATAAGAAAATAACAACTAATATCCTAATATCTCAACTTTCCTAATATCTCAATATTCCTAATATCTCAATATTCATAATATCTCAACTTTCATAATATCTAAACATTCCTAATATCTCAACACTAAATGATACAAGGAAAGAATGATATAAGGAAATCATTCCTAATATCTCAACAGGAAGTTGACGTGCCGGTCAAGGGGCTCCTAGACCATGCCGGCGACGACATGTCTGCTAAGTATGTCGGAAAATGGGTGTTCTCCCATGAAGCAGGAGGTACCAGAGCAGCAGCCGACGAAGACTGATGACAACAGCTTGGAAATGCTAGCGGCAGCATTAGCTACGATTTTAATGGGAGATGAGGTGTCTGATGCACCTAAACTTAGCCATGATCACGGCCCCGTTCATAACTGATATGGTTTGGGTTGTTGGCTTTTGTTGTTTTATTTTTGTATATTCTCTTCCTCTATGCCTGTTTGGATTCCAAGAAAATCCGGGATTCGCTTGTATTTTCATGGTGGTAGTAAATTGGTTCATGAAATTGTGGGTCAGTTTTTCAATAACCTTTGATTGACCTACTGTGAAAATTCATTGATGGGAGATAAAATTTAAATATATCTATATAAAATCTTCACTAAATTGGATGATTTCATCCGAAAATGTGAATTGAAAGAAAAAAACCCTCTTTAAAAAACTGTACTTTAATTTATCTCTTTTCATACCTACCACTTTTTTACCCTTAAATTCAAGCTTCTAGTTTAAAGACAAAGTCAAAATCTTTGTAAACAGCAAGATATTTTTTGGGAGATATCATGGAATCTTTGACCAGACAAAACTTAATTAGAATTCAAATATATATAGATAAATTTTTTTATTAAATTAATTTTCTTATAAAGTTATTTCCATAAATATTTAATACAGAATCTTTAATTACCTTATCAATAATGAATTATGTAAGTAAATATTATTTTTTCATTATAATGATCAAATTTTCGGATTTTGTTTTGAAGTACAAAACCTCATCAACCTGATCAGTACATATCTTAAGCTTAAATTTTTAGAAAAATTAATTATTCAATTATAACAAATTTTGATTCGATAAGAGGTTATATTCGAGCCACCTTTCATAACATCATCAATACCTAAGTGTGTAGACTTTAATGAATAATTACGAAAGAATTAACAATTTCATGAAAATTCACTGGCATATTTATTGGGGTTTAGTCTCTTAAATCTTCCGTTGCTCTATTAGACGATTAAGAGTCTTCCAACCAACAAGATTCAATGTGTTGACTCTATAGTCAAAATAAATAAATAAAATAAAAGTCATTAATCTGGACCAGTCTTCTTCATGTCTCATGTTTACGTCATGAGAAAGAAAGGAAAAAATCAAACTATGCGCAGCCTTAAAAAGCAATCATTTTGAACAGTACATTTTCAATTGAATTCGAGTCAATATAAGATTTTTCTGCAAATTCAAGGTTTTAAAGATTCATGACTTTATCAACTGGGAAGAGAGGTTTCCAGAGAGTTTCCCACTCGTTTAAATGGTCAAGAAAGCATGTACGCACGTTATTAAATTGTGTTTCTTCCTTAATTAGATGAGTCTTGGAGCAACACTCTTCACTCGTCACTCATCACCTTTTTTTAAGACTTACAATTAACAACAAATTTCGTATCACTTTCCTATTGCGGCAGCTCTTAGAAAAATCATTTTTTAAAATTAATTTTCATTCAAATATGTAATAAACTATGTTTTAAAAAATATATGTTTTTAAAAATAAAAAAATACACCAATAATAAAAAAGTAGAAAATAATTTTTCATTCTTAAAAATAAAAATTTATGTATAAAGGATATTTAAAAATATAAAAAATAAGTTTTTCTTTCTATTTTTAAATAAACTTTTATTTTATAAAATATTAAAATATAGTTTTCGAAAACGGTTTTAAAAAAGACTTGAGGAACAAAACATTGATACCATCTTTTCTTATGATATAAAAATAAATTTTTAATTAAATAAATTATTATGTTGTTTAATAACCAACATCTAAAATTTTTCATCTTTTATTTTCTAAAAAAATAATTTTTTATATATATTTTAATTAAAGTCAAACAAACTAATTTATAATAATAATTTTTTTTTACATCCTAAAGTCTATGAGAATATATATATATATATATATATATATGGAAATAGTGTCGTCTATTTAATTTTGTCAGCAAGTGGGTGTTTTATTTTTATATATATATTTTTTTCCTTGACAAGTGGGGGTTTTAGAAAAATATTATCCAAAAGATGCCATCTATAATATGACACCTGTGTTGTGAATTTCCATGAATTTTCTTTGGGGTTTTAGAAAAATATTATACAAAAGATGCCATCTATAATATGACACCTGTGTTGTGAATTTCCATGAATTTTCTTTCTACCCTCTCTCCTTTCTACCCGCTCTCCATGAAGCAGCCGTGAAGCCACCATAAATTTCAAACATCAATCTAATACAAAAGAGCCGTGAAGCCACCATAAATTTCAGGACTCCTTTGGATCTCTCTACATCTCTACCTCTCTTGTCGTCGTCCTCATCATCATCTCCATCAGGCATGGAAGAACTCTGCAGATCTTTTGACATCACAGACCTTTCTGCAGAAGACCTAGAAGATGTCAGGCTCATCTTGAAGATGAAGGTCTACGCCATCGTCTCCATCTCTGGCGACCCCTTCATCGACCCGAACAGATGGTACTCCACCGCCGTCGACTACCAAGGTAGGACATGCCCCAGATGGAACAACACCTTCTTCCACTTCACTCTCCATGATCCCTCCCTCTTCTCCAACCGCCTCCGCCTCATGTTTAGATTCTACTGCGAACGGACCTTCCACCACAACCGTTACATAGGAGGAATCACCGTTCCAGTCAAGTGCCTGTTCGACCTTGCCGGAGTGCTCGACTCCTTCTACCACGTCAGTTTTCCTGTGAAGCTCCCCTCAGGAGGTGAAAAGGGTTTTCTCAAGCTCTCCTTCCGGTTCGGGCAGTCCCTCCCTCGCCTCATACGGCCGGCATCGCCATGGCCGCCGCAGCAGCTGCCGAGAAACAACACCTTCAACCATGAAGAGCCACCTCAACTTTACAGTGGGTACCCTTCAAACCACCCCTGCAGTTACATCCATAGCCGTCAACAAGCCTGCAATTATGATGATCAAGGCAATGATCTTCACACAAATCAGGTCCAGTACGCTTCATATAATTTCCAGTCATGCAGTCTTCCAAGCGCACCGAGCTACGACCAAATTAATTCTAGCGGGTCTTTCCCCAGTTCCTTTGAACATTATCCAGATAGCGATAAAGATGACGCATATTACTCTTCTGGTTCATACGATGATGAAGCCGACCGGTGAAAATATCTCAGCCGCAACTCAACTTCATCGATACAAAAAATGGGAAATGTTTTGACTTTTCCTGTTTGAGTTTGTCTGGATTAGGCTACATGTAATTAGCTTAGCCAATCCATTTCTGCAATATTATTATTAGGAAATTAGGGTTTCGCACTCATGTACCATGTACTACTCTCTAGAAGTGTAAATATTGTGCCCACTCTCATCCAAATTTCAAAAACACATCCTTGGCCCTCATAGAAATTCTAATCTCATGTTGGTTAAAAAATATTGATTGATCACTAGTTTATTAATTGATGATAAATAATAACTTGCAAAATAAAGAATTAAGGGCATAAAATATTGAACTATAAATATATATATATATATATATATATATCATGCTCCTTAATACCCTCATGTATAAAGAGATAAACAAAATTTGGATACATATCTAACAAACAAATAAGAGAAATGCAAATTAAAAAGAACAGGCTCAAGTGATTTTCCGTTAAACTAAGTTCTGATCCCATATTGAATTACTAATTTTTTTTTAAATTTAAACTTGTAGAATTTTAACTCAATATGCATATCATGTTTCTTAATACATTTTCTCACCTACGACTTTTACACATGAAAAGACAAACAAAATTTGATCAAATCAAACTCAAATATCATGTTAATCTGTCAATTTTTCAAAGGACTCGAGATTATAAGATGTAATCTCAATATACATGTCATATTTCTTAACATAAAATTTGAGTATTTGCATATATTTTTATGATCTCTCTCTTGATGATGGAGACTTCTTGTCCTTTGATTAAGTACCGATTGTTTCATATTTGTTAGAACATCACCATCCGTTGACTTAGTCAAAATGCTCTTCTTAGACAAAAAAAAAAAAGTTGTTAAAATGATCTTATCAAACCTCTAGCCAAAGTCCAAGAGAAAGTCGAAAGTTATTCTTTAACATAAATTAAAGTGTGACAGAGATTATTAGTAAGCTTGATTTGTTAGATTAATTTTAATTTTATAAAAAATAATACAAAAGAAAATCCACTAATATCTAAATAAATAAGGGGTAGGAGAGATGGGTGTTGACTTCAATCATGAAGTTGGATGGTTGATCGAATATTTAATTTAATTTAATTAGGGGATCGTGCTCCCTTACCAACTTCTCTAAGTTTAAATTAATTAATAGCAAACTTGTTTAATCACACGATTTCATAAATTATCCTTTCTAAATTGAATCATTTTCAAAAAATAAAAATAATATTTTTTTTTCCTTATATGTTCTTAAATAAGCAAGCATTAATTCCAACAATTATTAAAAATACTACAAGTCTCCCCATTCACATTATCAAGTGAAGTGAGCACTCGTGTTGCATTAATCACTGTTTGGTGCCATACCCACCTTTCTGAGCCAATAGGGTCAAGACACATGGCAAGCAGCATGAATAAAAAAATTATAAAAAAAAACCGATTCTTCAGGTAAACCAATCTTACCAACTGGTTGCCAAATGAATTAATATCATGCACCACACGTTGTCATCATCTATTACAATAACCAATTATAAAATATGTTAAAATATTTTATTTAAATTATTGCCTTTTATGGAAATATTCTATGAAGTAATAAAATAAAGAAAATTTTGAAATAAGAATTTTAAATAAAAGAAAATTTGCTATTATTCCTAATTCTATGACCCTTTTAATATTTTAATCTTTAAATTTTTTTTTGGAAAATTCCAATAGGACGGGGGGTAAGGTTGAAGTTTTAGAAGTTTTTAAATTGAAATGACGATTTTACCTTCACTTAAACACATTTACGAAGTATGGAGGTACGTTATAGGATAAAACGTAATAAAAGCTTAATGTTTTTACACAATATTATTGCTAAATGAAGGGAAAAAAACTTTAAAAATTAAAAAGTTTGTTTGAAAAGTACAAAAAATGTAAGAAAAATATCAAGAATGTAAGGATTTTCTAATACCCTCTTCACATTCTTTGTACCGTTTTCAATTTTTTAATTTTTTCATCTTTTAATTTTTTCGGACATCGTTCATATCAATTTTAAAGTGTAGTCGGAGTTTTTACAAAATATTATTACCCGCTTAAGTGAAAAAAAAAATTAAAAATTTGAAAAATTTAGAGGGAACAAAGAATTAAAATTTTTTTTTTCCCTCTATGTTCTTAAATAAGCAAGCATCAATTCCACCAATTATTAAAAATACTTGAAAGTCTCCAACGTACGTATTACGTCCTCCATTGACGTTAGCAAGTGAAGTGAGCTCTACGTCTTGCATTAATTGCGTAACCCACATCTTCCCTTCGAGCACGTCTCCACATTTTTATTTCAATGACATATGAATATTTTTTTTAATTAAATAATAAATAATAATATTATAAATAATTAAATATATGCCATGCATAAATTTTCTGATAAACTAAGTAAATTCTAGATTTATAAATAATTTCTATTAAAAATGATAAATTCACTGAATTCATAAATTATTTTTTTATCTAAAAAATTACATCCACTGTTATTGAAAGAGGGCAATTATATTTATATAATAGCCAGTAGGAAAATGAATGAGCCAAGAGCACGGAGGGGACCGAGTCAACCATGGGAGGACTCAGCTGAAGTCAATTTCTGGTGTAATTTTATTTTATTTCGTAATTTGATCACGTTGACTCACCCGATCAGAACCCAATCCAATATTTATATGGATTTAAGTAAATATTTTTAGTACTTGGTTAAACTTGAGTTAAGTTTTCTAATTTGACTCAACTTTGGTTATGTTTGAGCCAATATTGGAAGAATCAGAGTTTAATTCAAGTTCGATTTAATGTTTTTATAATATTTATAATATTTATTATCCTATATAATAATACTCATTTTTTTTAGGTTTTAAAAATATCATATATTTTTTTCATTTTTTTTAAAAACATATAAATTTATTTTGCTTTTTATTGTTATTTTGAAATTTTATCTTATTTAAATTTTTTTTAAAAACCACCATGAATGGATTTTGAAAGATGCAATCCAATAAATCCAACCACCTTGAGTTTTACTTTATTAACCTGAGTTGAACTCAACCAACCCAAGTTAAACTCAATTAATCTTAAGTTCATTTTGACTTTAGGAAAATAAAGTTCAGTTAAACTTAGTTGAGTATTTAGGGTTACATGTCAAATATATATTGAATTTTAGTTAATCGTTTCTTAATTTGGGTTTGGCTCTGGTTAGCCATCAACCCGACCAACCCGCCCAAATTACAACCTAAGTAATATAGCCTTTGACAAAATATATTTTTATAAAATATTCAATTAAAATTTTCCAAGTAAATCGATGAATTGATAAAAGTAAATAAAAAATAAACAAGAGAAAAGTGGTTTTTTTTTTTATTTTTTTATGAGATTCAAAATTCACTAACATAATTACCCATAAAAATAAAGATAATTAAAATGCAAAAATAATTTTAAAAATAATCAATAGAGTATTTTCTTGGATTATAATATAATAATTTAGATCATTAAGATTGTGACCAAATTAATTTATTGCAAACCACAAAGCACATTCATAATGTGGTAGAAAAGTGAAATTAATGTTATGCATTTATTATATGTATAAAAAAGTCTTAATTAAATAATTTTGAATTATTTATTTGTTATTATTTACACCACATTTTTTTTATAGCATATTGTCACAAACTATTTGTTTAATGTTCGTGACCGTAGCGAAAGTGTTGATCAAGACTAGTATGTTTACTTGTTTGAGTTGAATGTAATAGGAATTGCTCTAGGGAAATGGCATGTTTGTGATGTTGGAATGGTTCTTTAGAGTTTAGGCAAACCAACTCCGTGAAGTTTGGGGAGCTTGTCGCTAGTTAATGACTTTACAATAAAAAAGAACTTGATCATTTGCTACACAAATTGGTCAAGAGTTGGACTGGTTCCCCTATTGAGTCTATGACAGGACAAAACTAGTCAACATAGTGGCTTGAAATACATGGTGTGTTGGCTAAGCCCGTTTGGTTTGTTGTGTTGGAACTTTATGCCCATGACAATATGCTATGAAAAAAAAAATCTAAATTCTTTATTAAATAATATGCATGATAATTATTTTTCAATATTTTGAATTTCTAGTTGATATATATATATATATATATATATAATATCAAAGCAAAATGAATGTCAAACTAATAAGAAAAAATGTTAAAACATTTTTAATAATTTACATTTTAGTCTTTGTATTTTGTATTTTTACTTTTTTGTTACTTAAATGTCTGAGTGTACACATAAATAAAAATTTTATTCTCTAAAACACATAAAAAGTGAAGAGAAAATAATAATTTTAAGACAATTCATGATTATCTAATTTTAGATATAATTATCAAATTTCAAACCAATTATTATTTCTTAAATGTATTTATTAGTAATAGAATATATTTTTTTAAATGTGATTAAAAAATTATTTCTCATAATTAATTAATAATGAATATTCACGTAAAAATACTTAATAGATAATAGTAAATCATGACAAATCTTAGCCCTTAGGTAATCAACGAAGAGGTGGTGAAATGGGTGATGGTTTTTTTTTTTTTCTTAACTTCTTTTTTATCAAAATTTAATTTAATCAATATCTAAATTTTAATTCAATCAATATATGCTACCAAATAAAGAAATTAAAATATGAAAAATAAAAAGAGTAAAGGAAAAGAGATTGCAAGCAAAAGGATTTTATCGTGGTTTAGCAATCCACTCAAATCCACAGTCTCTCACTCCATTGTAAACCTTGAGATATTCCATTATTCCAAGGACGATAATAATTACCTATACAACTTCAAGCTAAAATACACATTTTCCTCACAACCTTCAAAGATTCAAGGGAATACGATGATCACTCTTACGAAAGTAGATATATAAGTGTAATGTTCAAGTATAGAAGTTTTAAAATAGGATTAGTGATCGGAGTTCAAATGTATATTCTAATAGCACATAAACAATATGAATTTTGTAACATAAAAGGCTTGAATCACTTAACTTATTTCAAATTGATACTAGGATCGTAATTATAAATCTAACTTTTATTTTGAACTTAATTAGTTCCAAGTTAAAAGAATTATAAGAATGATATGTGTAAATGTCATTTTCAACTAAGTCAAAGGAAAGGTTAATTATACCTAAAGAATTAAGACTTATGAAACATGATGAGAGTCCAAATAAGGGTAAAATGAGAAAATTGTGAGCATGAATGATGAAAAATATATGTTATAGAAAGAGGTAGGAGGCAACTAACTATGATAAAGAAGGTTTGAAGCATTGTTATCAAGTTCAAATTGAAAATTGGAACTTAACCTTAGGCAACAACACAAGCCTAAATTTGAATTAAATTTAAGCTAAATTCTAGGTTGTCTCCCATAAGTTTTTTAGGGAAAGCCCAATATTGATTTGAAGCTTAAGAGGTTAGAAGTCTACTGCTTGAAATGGATCATGAATTTGAATTGAAACGAGGACGATACGAATAATTGAAGTAAACTATGTGGAAGGAGATAACATAGTTTAAAATTGATATGGATTTTGGTCATTTGGAGTTCAAAGGTATGCAAAGACCATTAGGAAAGAGTTAAGTTTGAACCACACACCCATTTGGAACTAAAGAAAACACCAATTCAAACTCAAAATTGGTTTCATATAGGCTTTGTCTAGTAATTTTTTTTCCAAAAATAGTTTTTTGTTCTTAAAAAAAAAATAAAAATTCTGTTTGACGAAGTAGAAATTAGAAAATAGTTTTCACTCTCATCCTAAAGCCATTAAATAAATATAAATATTTACATTCATATTTATTTTTATAATATTATATAATAATAAATATGGAAATAATATAAATTAATTAATATAATAATTTTTAAAATTTAAAAATAATATAATACACAAACATATAAATAAAATTAAATATTATAATTTTTCTTTAATCTTAAATATATATTCATACTTAAACATTATATATGTTTTTTAATAAAAATTTTAGTATTAATATATTTATTTTATTTTTATCATTTAATTTGAAATATAAAATTTTAAAAATTAAAAATTATTATATATTTTTTATTTTATATAATTATTTTAAATTTAATATGATATACATTACCTAAAAAATTTAATTATGTAGGAAAGCGTGTTGAATTTTCTAACATAACAAGTGAAGCCAGCGTCTACACTACTTCTGTCCCATCAAATGTCCTGCAGTGGGAGTTGGCTTGGTCCTCTGTAGAATTTCAAACGCTTAATAGACTGTAGGTTTATAGGGAAGACGAAGTCAAGATTCCAGGCTTTGCAGATGTGGAGGAGATAGAGAGGAATGAGTGAAGGAGATGAACTTGGTCAAGCTCCTAAGGGATATAAATACAAGAGGACTCAAACCTCTGCTCTCTATCAAGTATCAACCATGGAGCTCTGCAGATCTTTGGTTATCAGAAATATTTCGGCTGAAGATCTTCAGGACGTGAGGAGGATTTTTCGGATGAAGGTCTACGCCCTGGTCTCCATCTCCGGCGATCCCTTTATTCCTGCTGGCAAATGGAACTCCACCACTGTGGACTATGAAGGTGGCACCGACCCCACCTGGAAAACCCAATTCAGTTTCACCCTCCATGACCCCTCCCTCCACCGCAACCTCCAGCGCCTCAACTTCCAATTCTACTGCGAGCGATCTCTCGGGGACAAGATCGTTGGAGAATTCAGCATCCCGGTGAAGTCACTCTTTGACAAGGTTGGGAACCACAACGTTTCCAGCAGCGGTTGTTATCCGGTGACGAGTTCCTCCGGAGGCGAACAAGGGAATGTCAAGTTCACGTTCGAGTTTGGCCAGCCGCTTGCTCGCGTGGTAACGCTACCGCGGTCGCAGCCACCACCAAGGCCTCAAGTGCACGTCCAACCGACGGTAGACGTGCAACTGAACCTGAATATTTCAGGGGATTGTCTGCAGCAGGGGTACACTGCTGCATGTGATGATGACAATGAATTGGCATGTGATGATGATGAATTGGCATGTGGCGATTGTTGTGAAGAAGATGACGACTATGATGATTTCTGAAAAAGAGATGTGTTTGGTGATGATGATGAATTATATGCAATATACGTTTTTTGAATGTATGATGTTATTTTCTTTTTTTGATGGAAAAACATATGGTCTCCGTATGACTGACGGCAAAATAGTCCTTTCATTTCAAAATACTCAAATCCCCAACCCAGCTCTCTTCTTCATCCTTAGATTGCCGGCTGGAATTTTCCTAAAGTTTCGACCTCAGAAACTATAATTTCGGTCAACAAGATATACAAATCTTATGGTGAATGGAACCAAACTTAAAAAGTTTTACCAAAAAAATAATAATATTATTAAAAAATTACATCAACTAATTCAAATAGTCTCATATTCAAAATTTATAATGAAAAAAAAAATCAATTGATTTTCTTGTCAACCAAACAAGGTGCAAAAACCCATAAAAACAATAACAATCAAACAAACCTAACACAACATCCAAATCACACGACACATGTATACTACATAGAGTTAGGGTTAGGGTTAGGGTTTCGTTTTTATGTTTTAGAAAGTTTGTGGAAATTTTGAGGAAATTTGGGGAAAAAAAATCAAGCTTTTTGAAGAAAAAAAAAAAAAAAAAACCAAAGCACTTTTATAACATGAAATTTTCAATAGAAAGGGAATAGAGAGAGAAAGAGTGAAGAAAGAAGAAGATGAGGAAAATGAAGGTTTAGAAATATGTTGCATCATCACAATTTTCTTGTCATTTTCACTCCCTAATATGCTTTGGTTGCAATTTGGGGAGGAAGAAAAAAGAAGAGGAGAACGAAGGCAGATGAGGACTTGGATAAGGTTTTGAAATGAAATGACACTTTTACCCTCATTTAAATAGGTCACGTGGATAACACATGCATCTTCGGTCCAATTAAGGTAATACTGTCACTCAAAAAAATGCACATCACATGTAATTATAAAACATGAAAGATACATTGTTCGATTGTAAATTCGATGGGACAATATGTAAAATACGCTATAGGTTAAAGGGGTAAAGTGTAATAAACCTTATATACATAAACAACAGAGTTTTATTTATATTTGCTAAATCAATTGAATTCTAAGTCAATATAAAATTTTCCAGGTAATTCAAGATTTTAAAGATTCAATATTGTTTTATCAACTTGGAAGGGAGGGTTCCAAGAATTTTCCACTCTTTTAAATGGTAAAAAAAGCATGTAGGTACGCAATTAAATCATCTTTCTTCCATGCTAAAAAAATAATAAATATATATTGTAAGTTTTAAATTAAAGTATTATTTAAGAATTCGGTTGTCACGCCCCAAAACCCACTTTAATGGCATGACGGTCATTTCACACCTCAAACTCAAAGGCTCAAAGTGGAAACGACACAAACATTCGTATTGTAACTGGAAAGAAATTTACCAATTACCAAATTTATGTTCAGAGTAGTAGGACAAAATTCTAAAGTCTCCAAGCATCAACTTTTTTTAAAAAAAGCTAACACATCAACTAGAGTGTTATTGCCCAAATAACTCCAAACTCAAATAATTTAAACGAAAAATAAATTTTAACATCTAAACAATGTCCAAAAATAAAGTTTGAACCAAAAGCCTACCAAAGAAAAATTCTCAAGCCTAGCCAACACTCCTCGCCCGAACTGAAAGTACCTGAAAAAATTATCAACAAAGGGGCATGAGCTTAAAGCTCAATAAGAAACATCAATACAGTTTCATGAATCAAACATTTTTCAATCATGCTTACAAATAGGAAATATAACATATACTTATTTTCTTAAAAACTTTTGAGTTCAAAATACTAATACATTCAAACTTTTCAACAAACTTTCTCGTATCCATTTCAAAACAATTTCTAATAAAAACCAAATCAAATGCATTCAAAATATCTTTACTCTAATTATCAAATAACAAATGGTGCCCAATTAGGTGGGACTTCACAAATGAGTGGCTAGTTTCAAATTTGTTCTAGTTAAGGTGAACAAAGCCAAATGTCAACAATTATAACCCGTTGACTAGAGCCATAAAATCAACTATTAAAACCCGTTGATCAGGGCCATATAATATCAACCATTATAACCCGTTGATTAGGGCCGAATATGTCAACTATTATAACCCGTTGACTAGGACCATATAATATCAACTATTATAACCCGTTGATTAGGGCCGAATATGTCAACAATTATAACCCGTTGACTAGGGCCATATAATCCAGAATCAAACACTTTATTTCATTAATTCAAACTTGCAAAACAAAATATCATATCTCCAAAAATTTTCACTTTTCATAAATAAACAAAGAAGATTCTCAAATATACTTTCCATACAAAACACATATTTGATTCATGCAAAAAGATAAAAATAATATTTTTACACTTTTCAAAACACAATATAAAAAAGAAATTATTTTCTTCTGTAAAAATCTGCATTAATTTCCCTTACCTTGAAAAAGCACTCAAAATCTTAAAGTATTTAACCCTGAATAATTTCCTTTTCACCTAACATAATATCATACACAATATTGATTATTGATTATTTATCCAAACATATAAATTTGAAAATCCTAAAAATATTTTATTTAGTATTAGGGATCCTAATTAATTTCTCATATTAATATTATTACCATCCAATATTATTTTCAACTTCCTAAACAATAATTTATTTCCTTTTTTTTTTCTAACTTATCTAAAATAAATCTTTTAAGAATATTTGTTTGCATTAAACTATTATTACTATTATTTAAATCTCCTAACGAAATTTAACAAATACCCATGCAATTTTTTTTTTTTTCAACATGCCAAATCCTTCCTACGCATCTTTCATCATTTTTTTTTTCTCTAAAGTCAAAACTTTTAACTTCCATACTCACAGTTTTATGTAATTTTTTCATCCAAAACTATATAATTTTTTTTTATCTAGATCTATTCATTTGAGTAATCAAAATTTATCGATCTCCGTTAATAAATCAAATTATGTTCATAAATTTTTATCCTTTTTTTACCTAGAAATTAATTAAACGAACTCTAAACAAAATTGAGATATTCCAAAGAATATCTAAAATATTCAAAACTAATTAATGAATATAAAATATTAATTTAAAGATTAAAAATCTTACCTGAAAAATTGATCTTCAAACCTTAAACCTTCAAACTTTCAACCTTATACTATCTGATTTTTGTGATCCGTGTAAAAAGGCTTTCTAAATAGAGAATATAGGAAAGATATAATTTATATATAGGGTTTTAAATACGAAAATACCTTTTTACCCTTATTAAATTACTTTAATTAATTAATAATTTCTAAATTACAATTTTACCCCTAAATTGGGTTTGGGACATTACATCGGTAATAAACTCAATCGTATGGTTATACCAAAATCGAAATATTAAAAATATTTTAGGTAAAAAAAATGGGAAAACATATTTAATAATCAAATAATAGAAAATAATTTTTTATTTTTAAAATAGAAAATATAATATTTTTTAAAAATATATATTTTTATTATTTTTACTCGTTTTTTAAAAATAATTATATAAATATGAGGAAAGATTAAAAATAAATTATTATATGTAAAAATTATTTTTAAAACAAAATTTAAAATATAAAAAATAAGTTAAAAATAGGATTGTGGTGAGCCATTAACAAACCTAGGCCATGGGTGTCTTGACGATTTTTGCTGCATCATGAGTGTTTGGATGCCTTTTTAGAGGATCAAACTCTGCTTTTTTATAATTAAAATTGATTTTTTAAAATGATTTATAGCCGTGAGAAAAGTTAAGGTTGTGTTTGTTTTCTAATGTAAACATGCACTTTAGTGGGGCCTACATATGATCTATTCTAATTGTTAATTGTTATGTTTAATAAATATTATTTGATATTTGTCTTGCTTTTTGATGTGCATGTGATGATTTTATACTTGAATTGACCCTATTTCCATGATAGCGCATTATTACTTGCTACTAAGGTACGCTCTCACTCCTACTTTGCTTACTCTTACGCATGATTCGTTTTATTATCTAATCATTTCATTAGTATTCATTGATTTCCTTGCCAATTGCCACACTTGTTTCACCTTATTTAGTAGAGATCTGTTTTTAAAGGGCTTAGAGGGGTGCTATGGTCTTTCACTGTACTTTTCCAATAAGTAATTTGACTCGCAGACCTAGACTCGATTTTTCACAAACCTATTGTTCCTTCAAAAGTCATATTTAGGGTTTTTATTTCTTATTTTGTTTTTCTCTTAAAAAATAAAACACAAATAAGTGACGACTTCATATCTTTTTCTAAAAATCAAATTTTTACAAAATAAAATAAAAAACTTATCTTGTCATCAAGTGAGAATACATGAACAAAAATACGGATTTCACATATATACTCTTTATTTAACTATTTTAAATTTAATATGATATATAAATTATATATTTATAATATTATCAATTTCACCGCAAGTCAACCACAAGTCTTCCCATGTTGCATTTATGATAATTATAATAATAATCGTCATACAGTGTCCTAAAATTTTTAAGTAAAATTAATTCATATGGATATAGCAAGATAGTGACATCACGCAAAAATATCAAACTATTTTTATTTATTTATTTTTAAATATCAAATTTTAATTATGTAGGAAAGCGTGTTGAATTTTCTAATATAACAAGTGAAGTCAGCGTCTACAGTACTTCTGTCCCATCAAATGTCTTGCATGTCATGGGAGTCGGCTTGGTCCTCTGTAGAATTTCAAACACTTAATAGACTGTAGGTTTATAGGGAAGACGAAGTCAAGATTGCAGATGTGGAGGAAATAAGAGAGGAATGAGTAAAGCAGATGAACTTGGTCAAGCTCCTAAGGGATATAAATACAAGAGGAGTACTCAAACCTCTGCTCTCTATCAATTATCAACCATGGAGCTCTGCAGATCTTTGGTTATCAGAAATATTTCGGCTGAAGATCTTCAGGACGTGAGGAGGATGTTTCGGATGAAGGTCTAAGCCCTGGTCTCCATCTCCGGCGATCCCTTTATTCCTGCTGGCAAATGGAACGCCACCACTGTGGACTATGAAGGCGGCACCGACCCCACCTGGAAAACCCAATTCAGTTTCACCCTCCATGACCCCTCCCTCCACCGCAACCTCCAGCGCCTCAACTTCCAATTCTACTGCGAGCGATCTCTCGGGGACAAGATCGTTGGAGAATTCAGCATCCCGGTGAAGTCACTCTTTGACAAGGTTGGGAACCACAACGTTTCCAGCAGCGGTTGTTATCCAGTGAAGAGTTCCTCCGGAGGCGAACAAGGGGCTGTCAAGTTCACGTTCGAGTTTGGCCAGCCGCTTGCTCGCGTGGTAACGCCACCGCGGTCGCAGTTACCACCAAGGCCTCAAGTGCACGTCCAACGACGGTAGACGTGCAACTGAACCTGAATATTTCAGGGGATTGTGAGGAGGAGGGGTACACTGCTGCATGTGACGATGGTTGTGATGTTGACGCTGAATTGGCATGTGACGTGCAACTGAACCTGAATATTTCAGGGGATTGTCAGAAGCAGGGGTACATTGCTGCATGTGATGATGACAATGAATTGGCATGTGACGATTGTTGTGATGACGATGACTACGGTGATAATTTCTGAAAAAGAAATGTGTTTGGTGATTAAGAAAAGAAAAGAGAAGAAAATGATGGAGTTAATAAATGAATATACGATGAATTGAATTTTTTTATTCTTCATCTTTTGAACATTGGTTGTATCATTTTTATATACATAAACAACCTCTATATCCTTTTTATTTATATTTATGTGTGTTTATTACACTTTATTCTTTTAAGTTATACCGTATTTTGTGCATTACGAGTTTAAAATTAAGCAATGTACTAGCATCCTTTATAATTGCAAATGATATACATTTTTAAGATAACTTTTTGTTTTGAACGAAAAGGCATGATCGAGGGCAAAATGGTAATTTCATTTCAAAACACCCAAATCCTCAACCCAACTCTCTTCTTCATCATTCAAATTTTGGCCTCAAAAAGTAGAATTTCGATGAACAATATTACAAATCTTATGATGATTGGAACCAAACTAAAAAAAATAACAATATTATTAAAAAATCACATAAACTAATTCAAATAATCTCATATTCAAAATTTATAAAGAAAAAAAAATCAATTGATTTTCTCGCCAACCAAACAAAGGGCAAAAACCCACAAAAACAACAACAATCAAATAAACCTAACACAGCAACCAAATCACACGACAGATATATACAACACAGAGTTAGGGTCAGGGTTAGATTTCATTTTTATGTTATACTTCCATTTTAGGGTTATGATTTCGTTTTTATGTTTCAAAAAATTGGGGAAAATTTTGAGGAAATTTGGGGAAAAAATCAAGTTTTTTGAAAAAAAAAAAAAAAAAAACATCAAAGCACTGACCCATGCTTTTGTAACATGGAATTTTCAATAGAAAGGGAGAAGAGAGAGAAAGAGCGAATATAAGAGAAGAAGAAAATAAGGAAAATGAAAGTTTAAAAAGATGTTGCATCATCACAATTTTCTTGTCATTTTCACTCCCTAATATGCTTTGGTTGCAATTTGGGAATTCAATTATGCTTCGATTGCAATTTGGGGAGGAAGAAAAAAAGAAAATAAGAGAATGAAAGTAGAGGAGGGCTCGATTAGGGCTTTGAAATAAAATGACACTTTTGCCTTCACTTAAATAGGTTATGTGGAGAATACATGCGTCTTCCATCCAATTAAAGTAACACCGTCACTCAAAAATATACATTGCATGTAATTATAAAACATGAAGGATATATTGTTCGATTTTAAATTGAATGTGACATTGTGCAAAACACGTTATAGGTTAGAAAAGTAAAGTGTAATAAACCCTATATACTTAAACAACATAGTTTTGTTTTTATTTGTTAAGTCAATTGAATTCTAAGTCAATATAAGATTTTACTAGTAATTTAAGGTTTTAAAGATTCAATATTGTTTTATCAACTTGGATGGGAGGGTTCCAAGAATTTTCCACTCTTTTAAATGGTCAAAAAAACATGTAGGTACATAATTAAATCATCTTTCTTCCATGCTAAAAAAATATATATTGTAAGTTTTAAAAAGTATTATTTAAGAATTCGTTAATAAATTCAATAGTATGGTTATACTAAAATCAAAATATTAAAAATATTAGGTAAAAAAAAGGGGAAAATATATTTAATAATCAAATAATAGAAAATAATATTTTATTCTTAAAAATAGAAAATATAATATTTTTTAAAAACATTTTTTTAATTATTTTTAAAAATAATTATATAAATATAAGGAAATATTAAAAATAAAATATTATAAGTAAAAATTATTTTTCAAACAAAATTTAAAATATAAAAATAAGTTAAAAATAGGATTGTGGTGGGCCATTAAGAAACCTAGACTAAGTAGGCCATGGGTGTCTTGACCATTTTTGCTGCATCATGAGTGTTTGGTGTTTGATTTCTTTATTCAACATCACCCAAACACACATACATGATATATATGTGTGTGTATATATATATATATTAATTCATTTAAAGCATGCCTTCTTCTATTTTGGAACATACCTGAGTCCATTATTTCCCAGAATGGATAAGATATGGATCTTCTAAGGCTGTAGAGGACATCACATTTCTCTGTATTCTCTCTAACAATGGGAAGCGGAAGAAAATTTGGTTCTGTCCTAATTCAAAAGATGTGATCTCAATAACAAACACTTAGCCTTATATTTATACCCTCTATGTCTTAGGGACCATACCCTTTGGACTATTGGGCCTTGCGAGTCTTAGGCCCATCATCTAAGACCCGTTATGGCTCTAGGCTTTACACATGAGGTGTCCCATACTTTAGATCAAATAGAAATCATATATATATATGGATAGCTAAATCCTGAACGATGCCCTTTTAGAGGATCGAGCTCTGCTTTTTAATAATTAAAATTGATTTTTTAAAATGATTTATAGCGGTGAGAAAAGTTAAGGCTGTGTTTGTTTTCTAATGTAAAAAAGCATTTTGAAGTATCGGAAATTTGAGGGTCATAAACCATATTGGTTTAAGATTGCAATGCTCGTCGGCAACTGAACCCATACATACATACAATCACCCCGACCCCGACTCCGACCACTCCATATTGAAACTGGCCTCGAGGCTCGAGCCTCCCTTCCTAACAGTGAAACCTACCAGCAAGTCAACAAAATGTGAATGCAGTAGAGGCAAGGAAAGCAAAATCTGCTCAATCATAAAGGGTGTTTGTTGAGAGAGATGATGGGCATGGGCCTCTAGCTGTTCCTTTAGCTTATTATATATAGTCGGGTGGTTGGAAATTTTAGTGGCTATGAAATCTGAGGACAGACTATTCATATCAGTGACTTAGAAATAATTATCTCCAAATTTGGCAGTTTATGCATGAAGCATACTCTATATAATATCTACAACCCAGCTTTGAGAAACTTCATGTGCCACGAAATTTCTCATTTACTACATGACAGTGATGACACAACCCACAATGGGGAGGGAAACTTCTGACTTCTGAGAATAATCAGACTTTCTCAAGGACAGTTTGTCTCCACTTCACCCCCACCTTCCATGGAAATTTCCTCCTATGCTTACCATCTTCACCCAACTTGTGGTAAGGAAAAAATAAAATAAAAAAATTAGAAAGGAAAAAAATTTATCATATTTAGTTTTTCCACTAGAAATATAAAAAATAAATTAATTAAAAATTTATATATTTTTAAATTATTTAATTAGTTAAAATAAGTGAAATGCGTCTTCAAATTTGATATAAATTAGATTTATTTATTTATTTTATTTGCCATTAAATTAAATCTAAATCAATTTTTAATCAATGAATCTATGTTGATCATGTTAAACTTAAAAGTAATTGTATCCAGCTACTTTTCGAACGTTACAATTTATTTTTTAATACGTAACCATGTGAAATTTTTATTTTTTATCTGGATAGGCTTTTGGGCCCCTTTCAAATGGATGGGCCACAATTGAAAATGGGCCGGATCGGAAAGATGTGGTTGCCCAAAGGAATCGAGGTCCATAACGGTTGCTTCCTGACAAAGCGAAGTCGCATGTTCTCAACCACGATTCGTGTCGCCGAATCAAGGAACAATTATGGGCTAATAGATCATAAAGGAAACAAATGCTAACATGACAAGAATGTCCTCGACTTGGCGCCATTCTTGTTTCAACCAAATCTAGCGACGAGGACATATCTGTATTTTCAGTTTATAAGTTATCTTCTCCTCCGTTTGGTTATGATATTTTTGTAGTCACCCCATAATCTTTTGAAATTGCAACTAGGCCCTTTCATGGCGACTCTCACCGCCGTGTCTGCTTCATGGCCAAACCCTAACCCTAGTCCTAATTCGACCTTTCTCTCTCAGCAGAGCCACCCCGAGCAGTCTCCGGCGGTTCAGGATCCCACTGCAATGCGTCAGCATCAGGGAGCCGGCCTCTCCGGAGATGGAGGCGAGGATGAATCATTTTCTTCTTCTCCAAATCATCACACTGTTCAAAGCCCTAATTCTAATCTTCGTGAAGTTGTATCTTATTCGACATCCTCTATACCGTCTCTTCTCCATATTTCATTCAATCAGGATCACGGTTGCTTCGCCGCGGGCACGGATAACGGCTTCCGGATCTATAATTGCGACCCGTTCCGCGAGATTTTCCGGCGAGACTTCGACCGCGGCGGAGGAATCGGCGTCGTGGAGATGCTATTCCGGTGCAACATCCTGGCCCTGGTTGGCGGCGGACCTGACCCGCAGTATCCGCTCAACAAAGTCATGATTTGGGATGATCACCAAAGCCGGTGCATTGGAGAGCTGTCATTCCGATCGGAGGTCCGAGCAGTTAAGCTCCGGCGGGACCGTATCATAGTGGTCTTGGAACAGAAGATTTTCTTGTACAACTTCGCGGACTTGAAGCTGTTACATCAGATTGAGACGATTGCAAATCCCAGGGGGCTTTGCGCGGTTTCGCAGCTCACTGCGTCGCTTGTGCTGGTGTGTCCAGGGTTGCAGAAGGGGCAGGTCAGGGTTGAGCATTACGCTTCGAGGAGGACCAAGTTCTTCGCGGCCCATGATTCTAGACTTGCGTGTTTCGCGCTCACTACGGACGGCCAATTGCTCGCCACTGCAAGCACCAAAGGAACTCTGGTTAGAATTTTCAATACTTCCGATGGCACACGGCTGCAAGAGGTACATCATATGCCCTTTTTCAGTTCTGCGCTTTGAGGAGTGAACTTGAAATTTTGGTGATTCTGTAAATGGGCCATAGGCTATTGATATTTTGATGTTTCTCTATTAGGGTTATTATAAAAGTAGTATTCCCAATTTCCCGATTTTAGGTTTCTTGTTGAAATAGATTGTGAAGTATAATTCATTTAGCCATGTCCCTTCTTTTTCCTCCTCTACTTCTTGTGGAGACCACAGGCACAGTTGACGTACAACCTCAATTTGGATAGCTGTTGTTGTTAGCAAACAGTTCAAAGTGTGACTGGTTTTTGTAGTTATCATGCTAGGATCACCTTCAATCTCAATTGAGAACAACGGAAACTGTCTTCACACAATAATAACCTGCAGTGTAAGTATCGATTGAAGGTTAATCCTTTCTGGGATTCATAGCCATAAATGAAGCTTGAATAGTACTCTGCGTTGCAAGAAACAAGTATAAATGTACTTCCTTTGTCTACTTGTGGATTAATCTAATGTACCAATTTTTCTGAACTGCAGAGGAGCTCTTGTTTATGTTAGAAACTCATATTACTTGCTATTCGATACTTATTCTACCATTCATCTTTCTGCAAGAATTTGACATGTATCATAGATTTAAATTAATTGAATATCTAATGTAGGTGCGGCGGGGAGCAGATAGAGCTGAGGTTTACAGTATGGCATTCTCTTCAACTGCCCAGTGGCTAGCAGTATCAAGTGACAAGGGCACTGTCCATGTTTTTGGGCTTAAGGTTAACTCAGGATCCTTAGGAAATGACAAGTCCCATGGTGCATCTGATGCCAATCTTGCTGTTGCATCATCCGGCTTATCTCTTTCTTTCATCAAGGGTAAGGTGCCTTTTCTAGAATATGACTTGAGGCTGACCATTTTTCTTGATTTTGAATAAACAGGTCAATTGAGTTATAAATATGTGAGGTTGGGAGGCTAATTATACTGACTCAAGCAAAATGCCAAACTCTATTAAATGGGTTGCACAAGGCTGTATGATAATTAGGTTGTGTTTAATTTCATTGTTTTAACCTAATTATCGTTCATGTCGTGTTTTTCTTATGTCGAATAACTAGTTTTGACACAGCATGAACATGATCTAGTAACACGAATTGACACCCCTAGCTATTATGTGAATATGCATACACAAAGTTAAAATAGGCTTCACTGCTTGATCTCCATAGTTCCAAGACCACATATTGGATGGAACTTTAATAATACAGTTTTGTTTTTGATAAGCAAAACTGTATTATCATCGGGCCTTGTATGTGTACTCTTGAATGCAACTGTATCCACTTCTCTCCTTTTGAATGCAACTGCTTATTCTTGGTTCCTGTTACTGGATGGTGCTTACTAGAGTATCAACTAATGGAAGTGAAGAATAGGAGAGATTAGGCCATGGGGTTCAGGATTCTATTTATTTATTTATCAGTTTTTGGATAATCATCATGGGCATGTCTATTGCGTTTCTTATTGAACAGAAGCTTTGAAGTTCTATCCTTTTGATTCTAATTGTGACTAGGTTTTCATGTGCAGGAGTGCTGCCCAAGTATTTCAGCTCTGAGTGGTCCGTTGCTCAGTTCCGCCTTCATGAGGGTTCTCAGTATATCGTTGCATTTGGTCATCAGAAGAACACAGTGGTGATTCTGGGAATGGATGGAAGGTAAGAGATATTCTTAACATAAGTTTGGGAGAAGAGTTGATCTGAAATGGAATCATGATAAGCAATTGAATTGAATTTGAATGCAGCTTCTATAGATGTCAGTTCGATCCTGTGACTGGGGGAGAGATGACACAGCTGGAGTATCACAACTTCCTTAAACCAGAAGAAGCTTTCTAATGGAGATCTAGGATATTATCTGCATGCCCAATTTCCTAGTTATATATGACATCCTTCTCTCTCTGGGTCTTTGCGCCCTTTGTCCCCTTTTCCCCTTCTAGGTGTGGCCTATGGGTACATTATGGTGTAAATATACGAGTATAGATAGGTCAAAGTTTAAGACTAATTTACCATTAACAAGGAAAAATGAAATTTAATGAAAAAAAAAAAAAAGAAGAAGAAGAGAGATTAGTACTCATTTTTCATACTTGTCTTCATATTTGCCATTGTGTGGACGGGTTTATTTGGACAACCTTTTTTTATAATTTAGATTACCAACCTTTCTTATTTAATATCAACCAAAAAAAAATTTTATACAATATTCTTTATAAAAAATGAGATTTTTCGATAATCTTGAGGCAAATTCCATTATACAGGGAAGAGAGCAATTAACTCCACTTTCAATTAAAATTACTCTTATCATTTATGCTTTGCTATTATCTTTGAATCTTCAAAAAAATTTCATCTCGGACTTCACCTAATTATCATAATTAGATCTATGAATGAGAAAAATCATTTCATTATACCATAAAATCATATACAATTATCAAAACATTGTATGTTGCTCCACTTTTTATATCCTCCATAAACTATGTTTTTATATATTTATCTTTATTTGGTAACTTAAAATATTTATAACGATATTCTTAATAATTTTTTTTATTATATATAAAAAATTCTAATATTACAATAATATATTAAGAGTCTCGCTCCATTACAATACTTAATTAAGTACACGTTTATCATAATCTTGTTAAAAAATACAAAACATGTCTTGGTATATCTTTATCCAATTTAAATAGTTTTTATATATTTATCTTTATTCGATAATTTTTTCCTCCCCTAACCCAAAATATTTATAATGATATTCTTAACAAGTTTTTTATTATATATAAAAAATCTAATATTACAATAATATATTAAAAGTCCTCACTCCATCACAATACTTAATTTTTTTCTAAGCAATTAATTCTCTATTCTTCCGATTTTTTTGCTTTTAACTACCATTGGGCAATTATATTTTTAAATACAAATTTCAAGGTACACGTTTATCATATATCTTTATCCGGTTTAAATAGTTTTTATATATTTATCTTTATCCGATAACTTTTTCCTCCCCTAACCTAAAATATTTATAATGATATTCTTAACAATTTTTTTTATTATATATAAAAAAATCTAATATTACAATAATATATTAAGAGTCCTCGCTCCATTACAATACTTAATTTTTTTCTAAGCAATTAATTCTCTATTCTTCCGATTTTTTTTCTTTTAACTACCATTGGGCAATTACATTTTTAAATACAAATTTCAATGTACACATTTATCAGAATCCTGTTAAGAAATACAAAACATATCTTGGTATATCTTTATCCAATTTAAATAGTTTTTATATACTTATCTTTATCCGAAAACTTTTTCCTCCCCTAACCCAAAATATTTATAATGATATTCTTAATAATTTTTTTATTATATATAAAAAAATCTAATATTACAATAATATATTAAGAGTCCTCTCTCAATTACGATATTTAATTTTTTTCTAAGCAATTAATTCTCTATTCTTCCGATTTTTTTTTGCTTTTAACTACCATTGGGCAATTACATTTTTAAATACAAATTTTAAAGCACACGTTTATCATAATTATATCTTTATCCAATTTAAATAGTTTTTATATATTTATCTTTATCTGATAACTTTTTCCTCCCCTAACCTAAAATATTTATAATGACATTCTTAACAATTTTTTTTAGTATATATAAAAAAATCTAATATTACAATAATATATTAAGAGTCCTCGCTTTCTTCCAATTTTTTTTTTGCTTTTAACTACCATTGGACAATTACATTTTTAAATACAAATTTCAAAGTACACGTTTATCATAATCCTGTTAAGAAATACAAAGATATATCTTTATCCAATTTAAATAGTTTTATATATTTATATCTATCCGGTAATTTTTTCTTCTCCTAATCTAAAATATTTATAATGATATTCTTAACAATTTCTTTATTGTATATAAGAAAAATTTAATAATATAATAATATATCAACCGTACTCGCTCCATTACAATACTTAATTGTTTTCTAAGCAATTAATTCTCTATTCTTCCAATTTTTTTTTTTTTTTTTTGCTTTTAACTACCATTGGGCAATTACATTTTTAAATACACATTTCAAAATACACGTTTATCATAATCTTGTTAAAAAATACAAAACATGTCTTGGTATATATCTTTATCCAATTTAAATAGTTTTTATATATTTATCTTTATCTGGTAATTTTTTCCTCTCCTAATATAAAATATTTATAATGATATTCTTAACAATTTCTTTATTGTATATAAAAAAAATTTAATATTATAATAATATATCAACCGTCGTTGCTCCATTACAATACTTAATTTTTTTCTAAGCAATTAATTCTCCATTCTTCTGATTTTTTTTTGCTTTTAACTACCATTGGGCAATTACATTTTTAAATACAAATTTCAAAGTACACATTTATCATAATCTTGTTAAGAAATACAAAACATGTCTTGGTATATCTTTATCCACTTTATATAGTTTTTATATATTTATTTCTATCTGATAATTTTTTCCTCTTCTAATCTAAAATATTTATAATGATATTCTTAACAATTTCTTTATTGTATATAAGAAAAATCTAATATTATAATAATATATCAAGGTTCTCGCTCCATTACAATACTTAATTTTTTTCTAAGCAATTAATTATATATTCTTCCAAATTTTTTTTTTTTGCTTTTAACTGGACAATTACAATTTTAAATACAAATTTCAAAGTACACGTTTATCATAATCCTATTAAGAAATACAAAACATGTCACATATGTTGTCTCTCATTTTAATATTTGATATTAAAATCATATTTATAATAATTGATTAATAACATGACAAGGATGTATTCTAGAAGTCCTAAAATTCATTATTATCACATAAAATAAATATAAATTTAAACTCCAATTTTGGAAAAAGGATATTACAAAATTATGATTTAGAGCTACGATTGGATGATAATTTTGCAAAAATCTAGAAAGTAAGAGATAATTATGAGTGTAAACAACTCGTGGATTTGGATTCATCATATATTTATATTTTTAGGGTTTTAATAAAACCCTAAAAATATTTTGACTCCAATTTGATTATCTTAAATTGGTTGGACTTGAAAATAAATTGAGAAATACGCAGGAATAGAAAAATACAAGGCAAAGACGAGCTGTCCCAGTGGCGTGGAAAAAACTTCTCAACTTCTCTGAATAACTGCCAAATATCACGAAGGCCCCAACAAACATACTATTATTACGCACTTTGCTGTTGCAGAGTCGCACCTAAATTCCTCTCAAATTCCTGCTTCCTCCACCAATGGCCACTCTCTCTGCCTTCTCTACTCCTTCTCCTCCATGGCCAAATCCTAACCCTAGCTCTGACCCTAACCCTAACGCTAAGTCCGACTTGCCTGATCATGAGGAGCGGTCTCAGAGAACCGAACTGGAGGATGTCGATTCGCCGCCGAATTCTCGGACTACTCAAAACGTTAACCCTAACATCCAGGATGGTCGTCTGTCTCCATCGTCGGTTCCGTCTCTTCTCCACATCTCGTTCAACCAAGACTACGGATGCTTCGCGACGGGTACAGATAGGGGGTTTCGCGTCTATACGTGTGACCCCTTCCGTGAGATATTCCGGCGAGATTTGGACCGCGGCGGGGGAATTGGGGTTGTTGAAATGCGGTTAGTGTCTAATTTGATGGCCTTGGTGGGCGGGGGCTCCGACCCTCAGTACCCGCTCAACAAGGTCATGATCTGGGACGATTATGAGAGTCGGTGCATTGGCGAGCTCTCGTTTCGGTCGGAGGTTCGAGCGGTTCGTCTCCAGTTGGACCGGATAGTGGTGGTGTTGGAGCAGAAGATTTTCGTGTACAATTTCGCGGACTTGAAGCTTTTGCATCAGATGGAGACGATTGCGAATCCGAAGGGGCTTTGCGCGGTTTCGCAGGTGGCTGGGTCTATTGTGCTGGTGTGTCCCGGGTTGCAGAAGGGGCAGGTTAGGGTTGAACATTACGCGTCTAAAAGGACCAAGTTCATCGCGGCCCATGAATCCAGAATTGCGAGTTTTGCGCTCACAATGGACGGGCAATTGCTTGCGACTGCAAGCTCTAAGGGGACTCTGGTCAGGATTTACAACACAATGGATGGGGTATTGCTCCAAGAGGTACGTAATAGTTTTTCTCATTCAGTGGAAATTCTGAACTTTTAGTGGATCATATGAAATTAAGCATCAAATTTCTCGTTGAAATGCAATCTATTGTTGAATATAGCTATGGATTTATGAAATTTGGTTGATTTTGTGTGTGGAACTTGGTGGTTTGGAAATTTCTTAATTGCATAATTGTGGATGCCCCGTGTATGCCTCTCTCAGCATGCCCTCAAAGCCTAAATGAGATTCTAGAACTGGGGATTGATATGGTTGAAATTTTAGTCTTCAGAATTATTTTCATTTCATATTATTTTGAATTGACATTGGTGCCTACATTTTGAGGTGTGACAAAATTATCATCACTCTTAATTGAGCCAATATGTCTTCACATGCATAACCCAGCATGCTGTAATTGCACATAGATCCTCCGTAAAGATTAGGAAATTTTACATTGCAATTCAATCTGCTGCGCAATTAAGAAACGTTAGGCTCAGTCCTTTGAAGCTGTCAAGCCAAATATGTCAGCTGAATCTGGCCTAAGCTGAACCGGGAAACCTAAGTGGGGTTACTGTGAATTTACTTCTGAGGTGCCAAGTTACCATATTTGGGAGAGAATATATGAACTATTTGTTAGTTCCTCTACTCATTTGTTGACTAATTTTTTTTATAGGTACTTTCCCCCTTTTTTGTCCCCAGTGGGACTTGAACTTGGAACCTCCCACAACCCCACCCCAAACCTTTATGCTGTTGCATTGTCCCTGCTGGCACGCTTGCATGGCCCCTGCTGTACTATTGGGTCAGATTGCTTTTCAAAGCAGGGCCAGGATGGACTTGCGTGAAGCCCTGGATGCAGGCTTGCTGCACTTTGGGCTTGTCTAAAGAAAGAAATAAGTAGAACAAATGTGATCTTTAAGTACAAGTAGCCTTAGTTCAGTGGCAACTAAACAGGTTGGATTCTTTTTTATCGTCATTTCAATTCCTTACACCTACAATATGAAGTAGGCATTATCTGGTCTCAGGCTGCACATTGTGCTGAGGCCTGCCCCTACAAAGATGCAGGTAGAGTTATGGTCTGAAGATTTGGGCTGAATTTTTGTGTCTTCAGGCCAATTTACAATCACTAAACTCATGCAGAACAATTCATGGAAAAGGAAACAGAGAATTGAGGAGAGGTTATCACTATACTGCCTGTGTCATTGACCATAGGAGGTTTGTTTTGTTCTATGTTCATTAAACTTTGATGACATTTTTTGTTCTATGTGGAATATCATGAAAATGTGGATTTCGAAAGCAAGATGTTAGTCTCCATTTCGAACCATTACCTCTAATGCGCTGTATCTGATCATGGTTTTATCACATGTCATCCATGTAATGAATCAACTGGGCTTGTCCAGTATTCTTGAGACAATTGATCTACATAATCTGTTGTAATTAATTTGGGGAATCTGCATAAATCAATTCCTGCATTAGGAAATGTAAGATTTTTCTTTTTTCTTTTTGTTTTTTTTTTGGGGTTTTAAAGATGAGAATGTCTCTCCACGCTCCTTCTGGTCTTGCCAAGTGGGGAACTTTTCTTGTTTCTGCTGGAAATCCAAATTTACAATTATTTTATCCCAAACTACTTGTATTCATGTTTGTTTATGCTTTTGAGTTCATAGCATTGTAGATATATTGCAAATAACTAGATATCTAATGCAGTTACGAAGGGGTGCTGACAGAGCAGAGATCTATAGTATGGCATTCTCTTCAACTGCACAGTGGCTGGTAGTCTCAAGTGACAAGGGCACTGTCCATGTTTTCAGCCTTAAGGTTAATTTAGCATCCCCTGGGAATGACAAGTCACGTGGTGCATCTAATTCCAATCTGGCAGTGGCATCATCCACCTCATCACTCTCTTTCATCAAGGGTAAGGCACCTTTTCTTCAGTGTATAGTTGTCTCAGTGATATGCAAGTTCTTACCAAATTAGTGATCTTGTGAAATGAAACTCTCACTTTTTTGTCCCTCTCAATGCTTTTGATTTGTGATTTTCTGTCCCTTGTTTTTTACACTTTTTTTATGCAATTGTTTTTCTTTGCTTCCCCTGCATCTGTCATTACTTGTTGCTTACTAGGAAGTAATGATGGAGAGTTGATGAGCAAGACCCCAAGAACGAGATGCATTAGACAATGGCAATGTGTTGACTGTTGAAGGCTAATAACAAATTGTGTCTTTGGCTTAGAACTTACTTGAATTCTTACTTACAGGAGTATTGCCCAAGTATTTTAGCTCAGAGTGGTCAGTGGCTCAGTTTCGCTTGCCTGAAGGTTCTCAATACATTGTTGCTTTTGGTCACCAGAAGAATACTGTGGTAATTCTTGGAATGGATGGAAGGTAAGTGAACACCAAGCTCAAAGAGGACAAACTTTATGTAATCCAATATAACTGCTTGTTACTTTGAAATTTTCCTATTGGCATGCTCAATTTTGACTTTTTAGAAAGTATACACATAAATTCACCAGACTATCATCTGGGCAGTGGTTGGAGGGAAGAGTGGCTTCTACTGAACAACAAGCGTTTTTCAAGTTGCTTGTTGATCAGGAGAGAGCTGCTGACCATACATCACATGCAGTCATCAGTCTTAGTAAGCTATTCATTGTAGAAACATCTCCTTTAAAGAGAGGGAACATCTCCTTCTTTCTAGCATAGGTTAAAACATTGCATCTGGAAGGTTGCATGAGACATTTTCTTTGACCACTATATTTTTATTTCCCTGATTCTTCTTTGCCCGCAACCCATGTTTTTGCCTCTCTCTCTTCCCTCCACCACCCCATGTTTCTTTTTCTTTTTTGTTTCACATTCATCATAACGTTTTCTGTTAGAAAAGAAACTGGAAATAAAATTGTTGATATTCACTTGAATTTGAATGATTGAATGCAGCTTCTATCGATGTCAGTTCGATGCAGTGAGCGGTGGAGAGATGATTCAGCTGGAGTACCACAACTTCCTTAAACCTGAAAATGCTATGTAATAGGGGCTTGGGTTACTTGTACGTTCTATTTCTGGGCCATGTATATAACATTCCCTTTCATTATGGTTTTTATCTTGCATTTTACCCTTACCTATGGATGGCTACACAAATCTATTGTAAGTATCTCAGTGTAGATGGGTCACAATCTATATATACTGATTATAGTCAATATGAAAACAAATTAAAGCAAATTTGTGTAGCAACTGTCTTCATCCTTTTCATAGTTTAATTTCTTCTTTTCTGTGAGATCTGAGTAGTAGCATGTGAGATAACAGCGTGTAAAGTTTCATTCCAGCCTAGCACACTCTTCTTCAACTTCACCTTATCTTCTCTTCTTCTTCATTTTTGATTTATTTTTAATTTTTAGTTTAATTTAATAAAATAATTGTTTACTGTATCATTCAGGGTTCGCAGAGTCCTAAAATAGCTAGTGACATGGCTCAGACTTCAAGTCCTCTGTGCTTCCCCATGCCTTGTATTTCCCTTTGTATATTGGAAATATAGCCCCCAAAAAATCAAATATTAAATGAGGAAAATAAGAAAGATAACTTATCGTAGTAACACAATGTGACAGAAGGACGTAGTAAAATATAAATTTACTAACTAAATAAACTAGATGCCATGTGTCAAAAAAATATTATAGATTTTGAAATTGTTTATCAGAGATCTCATTTCAAAAAAATATATTTTTTAAAGTTATTGTGAATTTCTTCTTTTTTGCTTTTTTTTTTTTTTATAAAAAAAATCCCTCATTTTTTGCCCTTGGAACTTCAATCTTGCTTGGTTAGCTTGATTCGATGGTTTAGGGGTCAGAAAGAGTGGTAACCAACCTGCAAATACCACCCAACAATGCAATTATGCAAGAAGGGGGGTCTGAAAGCCTGAAAGCTTGTTTGATGATAAGCCCCAAAAAAGCTTTGGAATACAAAGAGTGTTGGGGACAAGAAATGAGAACACATCTCAAGATGAAATCTTAGGTCCCCAAATTTGGTGCACTGAAAACTGTGATTTTGACTGACTCACCTCTGACTTTTCTTTCTGCAGCAGCTTTGCCCCCATCTACCCACCCACCCACATGCCTACCTCCATCGTCACACCCCACACACCCCCCCTCTATACACCATTTTCATCACGCAATCATCGCTTCTTTTCCTTCCCTGATATCCCACAATCATCACTCTACCTTGGACGGTTGGACCACACACCCCTCCAAGTAACACAACTTTTTTTTTTTTTTTTCCTTTTTACCCCTATGAATAGTCAAAGAATTTAATTATATGTCACAGACTCACAATCAGCCATACAGCTCCAATGTTTCAGAGAGAAAAGAAAAAAAAAAAAAAAAAAAAAAAGTACATGGGTGGAGTGTAGCATTGGGCCTCTTACATAGACCATGTGAAAACTGAGTCATATTTACCTGACCAAATATATAAAATAATTAACAATCCAGATTCACATGGCATATATAGAAATGAAAATGGTCCCATTCATAATGTTCCTCTGAAATTTCATGATACCAATGGTGGGTCAATATCTGACCACTAATTGGGGATTTAAAACTAATCTTCTGCCATTAATTTACATTTCCAATGAATAAACAACTCTCATTTTATCAAAAAGTTTTATTATATCAACTCGAATAATTAAAATCCATCAACTCTAAATTATTATTTTTTTTAAAGAAAAATAATTTGAGAGTATGAAATTATTTTTTTAAATTACAAATTGAATTGGTAATTTACCAATTCATTTCCATTATAGTTATGAATAAATCATTTCATATACCACTGAATAGACCCATGATCTAAGCCTTGATTTAAAAAAAAAAAATTCTAAAGTTGATAGTGTATACACATTCAAATGTAATCTATATTTTTTTTACTTTGATGCAATTTAAGAAACAATTTTTTTTTTTCCAAATATCAAAACTGTTTTTATTTTTCATAATCTATATTTTAAATTAATTAAGACTTTAATTATAATTATTTTTGAAAGTTGATTCTTCTTTCTTTTTCACAAAGCACACAAGAGCATGTAATTTGAAAAATAGAAAAAATAAAAAAGAAGAAGAAAAACAAGGAATGTTCTTAGTGAATTTGTGTAGAAAATTATTTTATATTCAATAAAATTTTAAAAATACTAAAATATTTAAACTTTGTTTCCAACTTCCAAAATAAAAATAAAAGATTTGATTACAGCATTGAAATATACTTTCTCGATTTCTATTGAAAAAATAGTATGAATTAAATGGTGTCAAATATATATTTTTATGTAATCTAAGTCCAAAGTTTTTTGTTCAATATTAAGCTACATTACCTTTTCATTGTCCAAAAATTATTGCAAGCAAGAATAGTATTTACCTGTGCCTTTTCTTCTTCATGAATTCAATGTGAACAGTAGAGAAGTCCTTTGTTCTAAAGGAGCAGGGCAAGTTGATTGAAACAAGAGAATCGAGGTGGACAGCAACTACACGAAACACCACTGCATAAGAAGCCAACAAACTAGTATATAAAGCCACCATACCCTCTTCATTTTCAGTACCACCTCCATTCAGATTGCCCATTTTCACCTACCTCTTTCTCTCTCTCTTTTTCTGTTTTTTCTCACCTACCCTCCTCTTTCTTTCTGCCTCTCAGTTTCTCAGTCTTTCAATGGCGCTCAAGCTCCATGGAATTCCCATGTCCACATGCACCACTCGTGTCCTCACCTGTCTCCATGAGAAAGGCTTGGATTTTGAGCTTGTCCCTGTTAATCTCTTTGGAGGTGAACATAAGCAGCCTCCTTTTCTTGCCAAGAATGTGAGTCTCACTTCCTTCGTTCTTTCTAATCATCCCTCTTTCTTCTCTTTGAAGATTTTACTTTTCTTTGGGGTTGTATAAATTATGATTTTCCTTGGTTTGGGTACATTGTTTTTAGTGTGCAGTCTTGTCGATTTGATTTTGGTCTTGGTTTTGTTATTCATATATGCAGCCCTTTGGACAGATTCCAGTTCTGGAAGATGGCGATCTCACTCTTTTTGGTAAGTCCTCGGTTTTAATCACTTTCCTCATAAAAGCTTGAAATTTTTTGTACTGTACTACCATCAGGATTGACAGTTCCTGAGATTTATTAGCCGCTTGCTTTTGAACAAAATTTTGCTTTAAAAAATTAAAGGAGTTTTTCTGACAAAATCATGCTATTTAGTACAACATACGAGCTGGGTCTATGATACTATTACACCCAATTTGCAGTAAGTATACTATTGCCCCAGCCTTACTGAAAATCCCTAGTCGATGAAGTTGGGTTACTGAAATTATGTATATGTACCAGAATCTAGGGCAATAACAGCATATTTGGCCGAGAAATACAAGGAAACGGGGTGTGATCTCTTGAGGCACAATGACCTCAAAGAAGCTGCATTGGTGAAGGTGTGGTTGGAGGTTGAATCCCAACACTATCATCCTGCAATATACCAGATTGTGTACCAGTTCTTCGTGTTGCCTCTACAAGGCAAGACGGCCGATCAGGCCATTATTGATGTAAATCTGGAGAAGTTGGGTAAGGTTCTGGATGTGTATGAGGCCAGGCTGGGCACCACAAAGTGCCTAGCAGGAGATTTCTACAGCTTGGCTGATCTTCACCACCTTTCTTACACTTACTACTTCATGAAGACGCCATGGGCTTCCCTCATAAACAGCCGTCCCAATGTGAAGGCATGGTGGGAGGACATTTCCTCAAGGCCAGCTTTCAAGAAAGTGGCTGAAGGCATGACTTTTGGTGAGAAGTGATCGGTTTCTGAGCAGTGTGGCTCTATGTTTTGGGGTAATATTAATTGTAGTGGTTGCTGCCTCTTAATTACGTGTATTTAAGTGTGAGACCACGTAATAATTACTGATTATGTGTTATGATTTGCCCTAAATTAATCAGAAATGTGGAATTATCTGGGGTTTCTCATTGTGGTAATTAATCTGCTTGCAACCAGTTTTTGAAAGGGTTTGATGCATTTTTACTCCATACTTTGCTTTAGCTAGGGTTATGTTGGTGTCTCTAAGGCATAATGCTTCCATTTTTGAGTCATTGCATACTCAGATCAAAGTTTTCAAGACTTGTAGAAAATGGGTTTTGGTATTTTCATGAAAGAGAATGAAAGGGTAAATTTCTTCACAAGGCATGTAGTAAGGGTTTTCCCTTTCAATCAGTCTTTTTCCTGAGAAACAAACAGAATGTATATCATGCCGTGTCATCCACCGTGACAGTTTTCCTCTGAAGAGTTTTACTGCAGTACTTCCTATTTATTCCCATTTTTACTTCCCAAACGAGGTAAACACGTACTGTACTGCAGCTCTGGTTATTTTCATCATCCTTGCTTGTCCAAAGCAGCTTCACTCTTTGAACCTATTTTTATTGTTGGTAAAATATATATATATATATATTAGGTCAAATTAATCTTCCAATTTTCTAACTCTAAGCCCTTGCAAAGAGTTTTTGTAGTATCATATGTATCTACTATCAGTCAAGCAGAAACTAGATAATGTTCTATATACCCTTCAATAATTATGGGTCCAGCAAAGGAGATCTTTTGTTATGCTACGGGTCTCTACTAAAATCTGAGGCTGGAACCCACTTCAATTATTCACTCATTTTGTTCTCATAGAACCTTCAGCCATGTGACCCTCACCCTCCAACTAACTTTCAACCACATCTACCACCTTTCTTTCCTTTTTATTTTTATTTTTTAGTTTTGACCTAATTCCATCTAACTCTCAAAATGTATTCTAAATCATGCATCACAGTCTCAAAATATATGTAGGCCCTTCTCTAGATTCTTGATTATATAGTCTTGTACAACCCAAATTTCTTAGACTCTAGTATGAATAAGCTTGATAGACATGATTGGGCTTATTATTTAATAATTTAAGTTTTTCTTATAGTAATTAATAGTTTAATATGATATAATGAAATTTCTTATCTTCATTAATTTGTAAAATTATTTAGATGAGATAAATAGATAGTCCTAATTTTTAAGTCCAAAAATTGATTTTTTTTTCTCAATTATAAAGTTTCTTAATCCAATGCGAGATTCAAATATCAAAATAATAGCTAGTTTCATAAGACACTTGATGTATGTGAAAACTATCAACAATCATGGGTTTGCAAAACAAAGTAATTACTAAATCTAAAAGAATAAGTACACAATTTTTATTAAAATTTGATACTATCTTCTCCCAAGGGTCTTATGTTGGCACATATTTACACTTGTTTTCATGCTTGAGATGCAACACCTTATACCCTTTAGGAAACTCCTCAACGACTTGATAAGATATAATCAACCATTATGATTTGATCTCAAATAAGAGTTAAGCGGTTGAAAATGTATGCATAGTGAGTTTGAAATGAAAATGATAGAGAAATTCAACTTTTTCATTAGACTTTAAATGAAGAGATCCACTCCTACGATTAATTCAAGATGGGGATATAAAAATGGTATCTTACCATAATGACATCATCCATCAAACTTTATATGAAAGAAGATAAATCCATTGGTTGAACTCTTTATAGAGGAATAATTGACTCTTTATTATTAAACAATATATGTTTGTTTTCAATCTTGCAAAGAATCTTATTTTAGTGCTATTAAAAGAATTCTTAAATATTTAAAAAGAATAATTAAACTATGTTTGTGATATCATACATACTGACTTTGATCTAATTAACTAATTAAAAGTGGATTTTTTCGTTTGTAAAAGTAATGAAATCGTATTAGTGGTACTTATAATGTTTGTTTTCAATCTTGCAAAGAATCTTATTTTAGTGCTATTAAAAAAATTCTTAAATATTTAAAAAGAATAATTAAACTACGTTTGTGGTATCATGCATACTAACTTTGACCTAATTAACTAATTAAAAGTGGGTTTTTTCGTTTGTAAAAGTAATGGAAACGTATTAGTGGTACTTCTAACTTTCTAGGCCACTCACCAAGTTTTGACATAGTGATCGAACCTTTGATCAATTGTATTAGTGGTGATCAATTGTATTACTGGTACTTCTAACTTTCTAGGCCACTCACTAGGTTTTGACATAGTGATCGAACCTTTGATCAATTAAGTTGACGTGTGCGATATGTTTAATAATGGCTAATTGATGCATGGTGGTTTAGGCTTAGTCTTAATCGGTTGAGGACTTGTTGATCATATGTTCATCGATTAATGTTCTTGCATCTTAATGATTACCTCCAAGTGTACTTTTATTTAATAGCATGTTTCTTAGTCCATAGCCTAATCCACTGATTGAGCTAAAAATGTGCCTAATGGCTAGTTTCACTCTAGAACTCTTATTTAAAACTTTCCAACCTTGAGCAATCATTGTAGCAATTTATTAAAAATCTTTGAATGGTTCTCTAGAACACTCCTATTCCCAAACTTGCAAGTCTCATTTAGTATACCTTAATCTTAGTTTATTTATATATTTGATCCTGAATTTTGCAAACTAGAAAGCTTACTTTAAGAAATTCGCTCTTGTATTCATGAGAGAGTATACTGAAATGTAAGGGATCACTTGAGGGCATTGCAAAGGCATATTGGAAGCTTAAATATAAGTGTGAAAAAATTAAAAGCTTTGGCTAAAAGAAAATCTTAGCACTAGTGAATGGACCTCTAGCTTAGATTGATGAAAGAGAGAGTGGATATAGGAGTTATAGAACCATTATAAGTACTTTATTGCATCACTCTATCCCTATCTCTATTGATTTACTTGCACTATATTAATTTTTATAATTTACTTTTTAATTTTCTAAAATTTGCAAAAGAACTAACACTGAATTCTCCTTCCCTCTTGGGTGTCTTCCTTTAGCGAACTCCACTAATTTGCTTTTCAATTTTCTAAAACCATGAATTAATTTATCATAAAGCAAATCCACTAATTTAAAAAGAATTAATTAATACACGGTTTTACCTTAACCATATGTTATCTTCTCCTAATAATCTTATACCAATCAACACATTCATTTGTTTTCACGTTTATAATGCAGTATATGCTCCTTAGTGAGCTCCTTAGTAATTTGAGATAATACAATCAACCATCATAATTTATCCTTAAATAAAAGTTAAGTTTTCGGGAATATTGGAAATACACATAAGAATAACGACAATTATTCTCGAGCGCATGTTGTTTTTTCAATATAAGGAGAAAATCTTACTAAGTCTATCCAAATACATTAATTGAAAAAAATATAGAATAAGAAAATCATGAAAAAAAAAAAGACAAATGGGTCCAAGGTAAACCGATGTACTCCATTTTGTTATCAATATTCACTAAAAAATACTCAACCGTACACAAGCTTGACACACAACATTTCCCCACTACGTAACAGCCATTAAATCAAATGAAAAATAAAATCTCCAACGTTAAATTAAGTTGACTCCGTGTGCATCCCTGGTTTCATAATGCAGAGTGAGATGAAACAGAATCGATGCACAAGTACTGGGAAATAAAATTACCCATCACGAGTCTAGAAAATGGGTTCTGATATTTTCACATAAGACAATGTTGGAGGATTCTAGGAAAAGAAAGAGAATGCGGGAAAGGGAAAATTCTTCACATGCCTACAGCATTTACGGCATAAAGAACGTTTTCTTTCTCAAAGCATGTGATCTTTTTCCTGAGGACCAAACAGATGGCAAAAGCAAGTTCCTGCTTGTCCAAAAAACCCTGTACTCATTGGACTAACAAGGCCTGAATTAAATATGGGCCATTTCGTACCTTCACCATGGTCCATTTCTTGTGATGTTCTTTTGAATAAATTAAAGAAATTACTGTTAGAAATCAAATAGATTGAATAAATCTTTTAATTTATAAAAAATCATCTTAAATAAATAATAAATAATAAATAGGAGAAGGAAAAGTACGTATATTTGCAATGTTACATTACCTCACCTTATCGTTTTCCAAAACTTATAGTAAGCAAGAATTGGATTTACTTCTGCCTTTCTATTCTTCATCAATACAATGTGAACGGTAGAGAAGTCCTTTGTTCTAAAGGAGCCGGGCAAGTCGATTGAAACAAGCGAATCGAGGTGGCCTGCAACTACCCTAAACAACACTGCATAAGAAGCCAACAAACTAGTATATAACGCCCACCATACCCTCTTCATTTTCAGTACCACCTCACCATCCTCCATTCATATCGCCGATTTTCACCCACCTCTTTCTTTCTCTCACTCTCTCTCTCTCTCTCTCTCTCTCTCAGTTTCTCAGTCTTTCAATGGCGCTCAAGCTCCATGGAATTCCCATGTCCACTTGCACCACTCGTGTCCTCACCTGTCTCCATGAGAAAGGCTTGGATTTTGAGCTTGTCCCTGTTAATCTCTTTGGAGGTGAACATAAGCAGCCTCCTTTTCTTGCCAAGAATGTGAGTCTCACTTTCTTCTTTCTTTCTAATCATCTCTCTTTCTTTTCTCTGAAGATTTTACTTTCTTTGGGGTTGTATAAATTATGATTTTCCTTGGTTTGGGTACATTGTTTTTAATGTACAGTCTTGTCCATTTGATTTTAGTCTTGGTTTTGTTATACACATATGCAGCCCTTTGGACAGATTCCAGTTCTGGAAGATGGAGATTTCACTCTTTTTGGTAAGTTCACGGTTTTAATCACGTTCCTCATAAGAGCTTGAAATTTTTTGTATTGTACTACCATCAGGATTGACAGTTCCTGAGATTTATCACCTGGTTGCTTTTCAACAAAAATTTTCTTTCAAAAATTGAAGGAGTTTTTCTAACAAAATCATGCTATGTAGTACATCATATCGAGCTCATATATATTATTATTTTGATCAATTTTAGACCAATCATTTTCCTGGATAATTTTCGTAGTTTTTTATTTCGCTTTCATGTTAGTCAAGTATGTATGATACTATTACACCCAATTTTCAGTAAGTAAACATTTTTCTCCTTAGAGAAATATCTACTCCAGGTTTACTGTAAATCCCCAGTTGATTTAGTTGGGTTATTGAAAAATTATGTGTATGTACAGAATCTAGAGCAATAACAGCATATTTGGCCGAGAAATACAAGGAAACGGGGTGTGATCTCTTGAGGCACAATGACCTCAAAGAAGCTGCATTGGTGAAGGTATGGTTGGAGGTTGAATCCCAACACTACTATCCTGCAATATACCAGATTGTGTACCAGTTCTTCGCGTTGCCTCTACAAGGCAAGACGGCCGATCAGGCCATTATTGATGTAAATCTGGAGAAGTTGGGTAAGGTTCTGGATGTGTATGAGGCCAGGCTGGGCACCACAAAGTGCCTAGCAGGAGATTTCTACAGCTTGGCTGATCTTCACCACCTTTCTTACACTCACTACTTCATGAAGACGCCATGGGCTTCCCTCATAAACAGCCGTCCCAATGTGAAGGCATGGTGGGAGGACATTTCCTTAAGGCCAGCTTTCAAGAAAGTGGCTGAGGGCATGACTTTTGGTGAGAAGTGATCGGTTTCTGAGCAGTGTGGCTCTATGTTTTGGGGTAATATTAATTGTAGTGGTTGCTGCCTCTTAATTACGTGTATTAAGTGTGAGACCACGTAATAATTACTGATTATGTGTTATGATTTGCCCTCAATTAATCAGAAATGTGGAATTATCTGGGGCTTCTCCTCGTGGTAATTAATCTGCTTTCAACCAATTTTTGAAAGGGTTTGATGCATTTTTAGTCGAAGGACGAAAATCTTAGTTATCATGTTATAAGCACAAATTTTTTTAAGTCTTGCAATGTAAGCAAAACAATAGAAAAACACATGAAACAAAAATTAATTAATTGTGGATACAATGTCAATGATAATATTTTATACAAAATAATATTTTTTATTTGATTATTTCATTTTGATAAGATATAAAAAACAAACTATGAAAGTGTTTCCTTGATTTTGAGAGTCAATTAAAGACTTGAAGTGATTTATTTATAAATGACTTTATTGAAAGATAAATAACACGTGTTGTTCTTTTGTGATTTCTCAAACTTGTAGGAAAATTTTGTGAAGTATTATATCAATTGAGGGTCTAGAATGACTTATTTTCGAATGACTTTGATTACAACAATCTAAAAGTAGATGATGAAAGTGTTTTCTTGATTTTGAAAATCAATCAATGACCTGAAATTGTTTATTCTCGAATGACTTTATCGAAAGGCAAAGAAGACGTGTGTAATTCTTTTGCTATTTTTTGAACTTACATGAAGATTTTATGAAATATTTTTCTTTTTTTGTGAAGCTTCTTTTCACTCATTTTTTCAATCGATTTGAAGTCGATTCCATGATTTGGTAATTTGTCTCATTCATTAAGAAAATTTGCGAGCAAGATAATATTTATTTTAAATTTCTTTTTACTTCAATGGAAGATTTGTTTATTTTAGAAATTTATCAACAATAGAATATGCTTGCAATTGAAAATTTTGAATTTATTTACAAAACGAAATTTTGTAATCTTTCAAATTTCATCATGTATCACTTTTTAAATATATGTCATATGTCAAATGTGTGTTATCGGCCTCAAATTTTGTTGAATTGGGGAGCCATAATTTTGAAACAAATTTAATTATAATTTAATTCACTAAAAAGTTTTGATGTCTACATATGAATATATATTGGAAAGAAAATATTAGTGGATATTTTGACAAAAATATCGATGAAACGAAAATTAATCAATACTCATAGAAATATATGAGAAAAACTCTAAGAAATGATAAAAGTAATAACAAATATTTTGAAATTATTTTGATAAAGAAATCCATATATGTATAATATAATTTGTCATATCTAACAATAATATCACGAGCATCAATAAGAAATATAAAATTTATAAGTATATATTTATTATTAAGTTATATTAAATATTATTCAGCAACAATATTATGATATTTGATAATAATATATCCAATTTGAAAATATATTTAATATTAAAACTATAATCTATTTAATTTATTCAATGATATAAAATAAATAATTATATATATATATATATTTTTTAAAAAAATATTAAATTATAGATAATACATTATTTTTAAAATTTTATAAATATAAAATTATATAATAATAATAATAATCATCATCCTCATCTCCATCTTCGTCTTCATCTTCATCATCATCATTAAAGCAAAGACAAGGATTCATTGTCCTATACCTAAAATTGGACAATTATGCTTTAGGGTTTTCAAAAAAATGTTATTGGTCAAAGGATGTGAAAGATCTATAATTAATGTAAAGCATATGATATATTACTCCTTGAAAACATAGGTATATACAAACAAATTTCATTTTTGGACCTAATTATACATCTTTCGTATCTTTTTTATTTGTCGTTAGTAGCCATAATGGATGACTATCCCTTTAAAATTTTGACCACCCTTGTCCCATAATGGTAGAATAGTCCGGATGGTTTTTGCCATGCCCTTATTCATTTATTTTGATATTGTTTCACTCTTATAAAAAATATTCTAGTTTAGCACTTTCTTGGGATATGCAATTGCATTCAATTTCAAGGAACATCATAATATTTACCATCTTTTATGATTTGGAGGGTTGTGTTTGTTTATGATATCCTCCGAATCTGGCGAAATCCGAGGCATATGAACCAACCCCACCTCAATCATTCACCAACTTTTTCTGTAATTTACTAATTTTGAGTCACTCTTTACCCTTCAACAAACTTTCCACTCTCATCGTCCTTCTACTCGTACACCTAATTCTTTGCTGTCACACTTTAATTTAAACATGGAAGTAAATATCATACTTTTTTTGGGTTTTTTTTTAAGGAGAGTTGAAGTGTTGAGTGGCCGACTGACTAGGATCCTACTACCCTCCTCATTTCTCAAGCCTTTGTTTTACACTTCTACAGTGATGGCAGTCCGGAAAGTGTACGGAAGCCTAGACTCTCCGGCCACCTTGAAGGTCCTTGCATGTCTCTTCGAGCACCACCTGGACTTCGAGTTCGTCCCCGTCGATATCAGCGCCAGTGACAACAGAAAGAAACCCTTTCTCAACATGAGTGTAAAACTTCGTGGCTTTTTAGTTTTTACAGGAAAAATCACTGGATTTGCGTTTTCTTTTCCTTTCATTTCTTGAGAATTAAATTTTGTGCTTTGTGTTGAATAGCCCTTTGGTCAAGTTCCCGTGTTTGAAGACGGAGGCTATACACAATTCGGTAAGCCGCGTTGAATTTGCATTTCTAAGCAGAGAATTTGAGGTGATATTAACAGAAAAAAGGGAAATGTGAGCGCAGAATCAAGGGCAATAATAAGATCAATGGGGCATCAATATGGGAAGAAAGGAGAAGAGCTCATCTTTTGGAATTCTCAGAAGCAAGCCGTTGTGTCCAACTGGATTGACGTCGAGGACCACAAGTTCGAGCCGCCGGCGCTGGAGCTCATTTCCGAGCTGCTTACGAAGCCCAGGAATGGCTTGGCTCCTGACTTAGCAGTGGTGGCCAAAGCTGAAGCCCAGCTAGCTAAAGTCCTGGACGTGTACGAGGCTCGGCTGGCTGAGTTCAAGTACTTGGCGGCTGACAACTACACCATTGCCGATGTACTTCACCTTCCCAACTTGCAGGCCCTCATGGAAACTCCGGCGAAGAAGCTTATAGAATCACGCGCTCGTGTCAGCGCGTGGTGCTCCGAGATCTTGGCTCGACCTGCTTGGGCCAAGGTGGTGGAGATGAAGTTCAAGGCTCATTCTTAGCCGCTATGTTTTTTTTTTTTTTTTTTTTTGGGGGGTCTCTCATAATAAATGGACTTTATTAAAATTTTTCTGTTGCATTTTATTTTTATTTTTTTGGGATGGTCTGATGAGGCTTCTGTTCCAAGGGTGGTAACCATAATCACAATGGGGATCCTAAAAATTAAACAAAAAGATTTCTTGTAAAAAAGAAAAATCAATAAATTTTTATTAAAAATCGAAATAATTTCAATATTTTTTTTAATCTAAATATTCAAAAAAAAAAATCTTAAAAAAGCTAAGAAACTTTTGGATATAACTGGTTTTATGTAATATTTTTAAGGAAAGAGACGTTAAGAAATGTTAAACACATCCATCATTTTTTTATATTTTTTTACATCCATTTTATTAAAAAATAAAAAGATAAACTCTTCATTGCCCCTCCTCAACATGGAGCTCTAGCTTCTCTCGACCATATTTCAATAACAAAACTGTCACATAAAGTGGTAAGGTAGCAGTCTGCAATCACGAATGGGCGGAGCCCTAGGGATGGAGCAGAATCCATAGCATGATTTCTGAAAGTCACATGCAGATAACAATATAAAAGTAAGTGTCTGCAGCTCAGTGGTTGGGATTTTGTGAATCAGAAATATAAAGTGTGGGGGATGCCATCCACATTGGAAAATGACAACCCTCGACCCTCGTGGTCTTGATTTTTGGAGATAAATACAGAATATTATATATTTAACTGAGCAAGAAGGAGAAGAGATGTATTTGTTCAGGTTGCCTGCCCTTCAAACTAGCTACCCCATTCCATCAGGGCATATCTATGCAAAGAGACGACGGTTAGCTGCAACCCTAAGATTACTACCAGTCCATATGCCTGTTTTATATTCATATATAGAATTGCCAAACTCCCCATAACAAATAGTATAGAGAACTGGCCAGTAAAAGACAATAATGGAGAAGCCTTATGGTAAAGTTTGATCCATCTTCAGCTGTAGATATCCCTTTGTGTTCTTTTTATGGTTTTGACTTTGATCACCAGTAAGGGTTTATTTTTTTTCCATTGATTTTTTTTAATAACATTTTAAAAATTAATAAATTTTGATGGAGTTTATGGTTAATTTTATTTGCTGTGGAACCCAATTGAACGTCTATAAGAAAGGTCATTTTCCAACTCATCCTGTCTGATGCGAGGCAGTCATGGCTGTTCGGAAACTGTATGGAGCCCTTGATTCCCCTTCCACCATGCGAGCCCTGGCTTCTCTTTTCGAGCACGACGTCGAGTTTGAGCTCATTCCCGTCGACTTCCAGGCCGGAGAGCTCAAAAAGATGCCTTCCCTCTCCGTAAGTGTATAAACTCCCCTAACTCCTCATCACTTTCTTCTTTCTGACCAAGCATCAAATTGGAATCACAATTCTCTCTTTCTAACAATTGTTTTATGCTCCTTTCCTTGATCTGCAACAGCCCTTTGGCGAGCTTCCGGTCTTTCAAGAGGGGGACTTGACTCTTTTCGGTAAGTCTTTTTACACATTATCCTCTCCGGCATGGTTGCCTGGAACAAAGAGTGAAAATCTTGACAACAGGACTGTGTTTTCTTTCAGAGTCGAGGACGATCATGAGGTACATATCGCATGAGTATGGGAAGCGTGGGGAAGAGCAGGTTTACGAGATACCGAAGCTGCAAGGAATAGCGGCGGCATGGATAGATGTTGAGGACCACCAGTTCGATCCTCCAGCTTCAAAGCTGATATGGGAGCTGGTTTTCAAGCCCCAGAAGGGTCTGCCGACGGATGAAGGTGTGGTGGAAGAAGAAGAGGCGAAGCTAGTGAAGGTGTTGGATGTGTACGAAGAGAGGCTCAGCAATTCCGTCTTCTTGGGAGGAGATAAGTTCACTTCAGCTGATCTGACTCACATCCCATCCTTGTACTTGTTGATGAAGACTCCGGTGAAGCGGCTGTTCGAGGAGCGGCCTCGTGTGAGGGCCTGGTACAGGGGCGTCATGTCCAGGCCAGGCTGGGAAAAGATGGTGGAGATGGTTGAGAAAGTTCGAGCTTAGGGAGATTTTGAAACAATTACCTTAGATTCTTCTTCTTCTTCTTCTTCTTCTAGCATTGCTTGATCCATTCTCATCGGATTCTCCCAGCTTTTGGACTGGTATGATTGTTTGTATTATTGTGCTCCAGGGACAGTACTGAACTTTTCTGCTTTAAAAGTCCATTTAATTTAAAGGTACAATTATGCTTTTCAATTTGATAATTAAGGTAACCAAATCCAACCATACGATGATAAAGGTACCGTATAGTAATCGACAAAAATACCTACTTGACTCATTTTTATCTTTATTATACTATTTGTCACTATTCTTTCTTATTTAATAAACTTTAAATTTTTCATTATTTTTTTAAACTCTTTTATAAATAATTGAAAAATTAATATTATTTGTGAAATATTATAATAGATTATGAGTCATTCCTTTATTTTTCTTATCACTCACGAATTGTGCATATATGCCATACATTTTATTATGAAAATTCCAATACTTTCTCCAATAATGATATTTGAGGAAAATTTTTTTGACCATAAGTCATCCATCATCTTCTTAACTAAATTATTGAAAATATGGTTAAACACTCCTATGTGGACACATAACTTAGAAGAGATATAAAATTTGTGTCATTATACAAAGATATTACACTAACTATACAAGGGAAATGTACTAATTATACAAATGTGTACAAAATTACCATTTGTGAATTATTTTAATTAATTCTAAACCACTTGTAAACATTTATACAAGGATAGATATCATGTTTTGCCCCTTCAAACCTTCATCTATGGGCTGCAAAGTAGAATTATCCTTCCTCACTTTAATCGTAGCTCTTCTTTCATAACTAAGACCATACCTCCCATTTGAGAGAGGGACTTCCTTCTTCTAGAAGTAGCAAAAGAGACTGAAGCAGAAACAAATAGCATAGAGGGCAACAAGCAGTTCATCTGCCATCCTGAGCAAAACTAGCTGAGGACTAACTTGAATTGCAGAGATTGAACTGAAAGATAAATCTGTCAAGCTGTAAATGATACCATGAATGATGAATTTTCCATGAAAGTTTTTGAGAAAGAAAATTTCTTTCACATTTCCTGGAAAGTTGCAGGCTGCTTCAACTTTTACTTCCCTGCATGATCATCTGCCATGGACTTGACTCAAGAGTGAGTCTCCCCATGGTCCACAGAGGATTAATTAATGGTGTGTCTCAACCATGGAATTTTAGTGTGCATCTCCTATAAACTACTGCAGATTCCCAACTGTGCAGATATGGATCCAAAGGGGCTCTCACGGCTTTAAAACACGTTTATGGGGTTAAAAGGAGTTCATGCTTATATAACGTCAGGAACTTTCCCCCATATGGGATATCACAAATACCCCTCATGCAAACACAACATTATTGTTGTGTCCCATGGAATTACGGGACCAAACAAACGAACACCTACTACTAGATCAAACAAATTCTTATACCGAATTTAGGAATCGATTTTGATACCATTTATAACAATCAGCTTCTAATCGTGTAGATATTGTCCTTTTTAGATCCAAAAAAATCTTGCGGTTTTAAAATACATCTATAAAATTAAAAGGAGTTCATATTTATATAACGTCAGAAACGTTTTTTCTTATCCTCAATAGGATGTCACAACTAGAATGATTCTAATTCTACATTATTGTAATAAAAGAAAAATTAACATATTCATGGTTGAAGTTTTGGGGTATGTATGCAAAATCAAGGGCCATCACACAATACACTGCCCACGAGTACGCGTCAAAGGGGACCCAACTAATATTCCCAGATCCAACAGAAATGGCTATCATGTCAGTATGGATGGAGGTGGAGGCGCACCAGTTCGACCCTCTTGCGTCCAAGCTGCATGACGAGCTGGCTGTGTAGCCCACCCACACCTCGACCATTGACAAAGCTGCAGTGGAGGAGCTAGAAACCAAATTGGCCAAGGTTTTGGATGTGTACAAGGGTCGTTTGGCCGACCAGGTCATTCAAGATGTTTTTAATTTTGAAAAAAAATCTTATTATATATACATTTTCTTCATATTAAAACAAAATGTGTAAGTCCACTATCTCCACAACTTTATTGGTCTCATGTGGGGCATAAGTCTAAAAATCTCTGGGAAAGATTTGGACATTTGCAATACATGTGTGCCTCTCTTTTTTGTCTTTTCCGCTTTGTTTTTTGCCCTTCACATTTTCTAATTACAAGCCTAGTTGGAGAAATACTTAAATGAAATATTTTTTTACTCCATGATTTAAAGGTGTTTGGTTTTTTAGCTTTTCATTTAAAACAATTTCCTTTCAAACTTTAAATTATTTATTTTTCTACTTTTTCATAATTTATTATAAACTTTTTATTAAATAAAAAAAACAACATATTAATTTTTTTTTTACTTTTTAATACTTAATAGAAATAAAATATTTAAAAAACAAACAACTTAATATTTAATATTGTTAAACATTAAAATTTTATTTAGAATTAAATAAAAAAACAAATATCATTTTAAACTTAATTAGTAACTGTTTTAGAAAATCATTTTTTAGAATAGTTTTAAAAAACATGCTTTTCTATTTTTTTTTTATTTTGAAGAATAAAAAATTGTTTTTAAAAACAATTATGAAAAAGACCTTTAGATTTTACTCATTCTTATCTTATTTTACTAAATTTTATTACTTCAAAAAAGATATATTTTTTTGTTTTAGAGGACAAAAAATTGTTCTCAAAAATCAAATACCAAACATACCCTTAGATTTTACTCATTCTTCCCTTATCTCACTAAATTTTCTCATTACAAAAAGGAAGGGATAAAATAATTAGAATTTTTGTTAAATTCATATATAAGCCTTGTAAAGTAACTAAAATTTTTGCTAAATTCAAATAAAAGCATAAATATCAACAAAAGTTAAGGATACAACTTATCCGAAAATACAAAAATATTGGTTGTTACATTTTATCTAAATAAAAAATATATAGAATGAAATTCTAAAATAAAAAAGAAAAAAAAAGAAAAAAAGAAATTTATCAAAACTCATATAAAATTTTGAAAAAAATTCAATAAATAATAAAATAAGTAGTAGTACATATACTAATGCGGTTTAAAAACAATATTTATATAGTAAAAACTTTGTAATATTGAATAATAATATGAATAATTAAAAACATGTTTTTATATATGGTTTTGATGTTACCCATAACCAAAATCAATTATTGTACTCATTTAAATGGAAAATATTGAAGTGGGATCGAGAATTAATTGTGGTTATATTTGTTTTCTATGACGTGAGGATTTTTTTATAAAAGTACGACGATTTTAAAAAATAATTCATAAATTATTGTAGTAGGAAAAATAATTTCAAATCTATAGTAGTTTTTGTCCAATTAGGAAAGAGAAAATAAATTGGAAATGAAAAAACGTCTCATCAAAAGACGATTTAAAAAAATATTTTGAAATAAATGAAATTAGAAATCGTCTCTTAAAAAAACAATTTTTAAAAAATAAAAATAAAAAAATTAAGAAGTGAGAAATCGTCTCTTCAAGAGACAATTTCAATAAAAATAAAAATAAAAATAAAACTAAGTGATAAATTGTCTCTTAAAGAGATGATTTGCACAAAAAATATATGTGGGAAATCATATATTAAAGAGACCATTTTCACAAAATATATATATAAAAAAATTATATAAAAAAAATTAACAATTAGAAATCATCTCTTGAAAATACAATTTCCACCAAAAAAAGAAAATATTATTATTATTATTATTATTTTAAATCCTCTCAAGAGACGATTTCCACAAAATAAAAAAAATTAAGCAAGAGACAATTTCCAAAAGAAAAAAAAATTAAGATTAGAAAATCCAAGTTGCAAAAATTTTCCATTATGCAAAATATTATTATGTTAAAAGAAATGATAAATCCTCATCATGCAAAATTTTCCATAGAGACTTTAAATTCCTGGTCTTGTTCCCTCAAGGATAGAAAAACAATGTGTCATTCAATCCAAATCTTTTATAGCAAAATTCTCCGTATTCAAATGCCTAATCATCTCCATTATTAAACTTTTTTTTTTGGGTGGTGGTAATGTCTCTTTATGAGACTATTTCCATTGCTTATTTTATTTTATTTTTTATTTTTTTGGGAAATCATCTCTTGAAGGTACGATTTTCATTAGTTATTATTTTTTTTTTTTGGTGGAAAGACGATTTCCCTAAAAAAATAAAAAATAAAAAAAATTAAGCAATGGAAATCGTCTCTTACTTAAATTTTTTGTTTTTTTTTTGTGAAAATAGTCTCTTGAGAGGATTTCTAAAAAAATTAAATTTAATATGTTTTTTTTGTAGAAATCTATTTTCAAGAAATGATTTCCCATATATATTTTTTGGTATAAATAGTTTCTTTAAGAGATGATTTCTCACTTGGTTTTATTTATTTATTTTTTAAATCGTCTCTTGAAGAGAATATTTCTCACTTTTTTATTTTTTTATTTTTTGAAAATCATCTTTTCAAGAGACGATTTTTTTTTTATATATATATTTTTCAATTTATTTCAGGACAATAGATTTGGAATTAATTTTTTACTACGTTAATTTAGAAATTATTTTTTAAAACTATCTATACTTTTATCAAAAATCCATGTCGTGATTGCACGTGTCACGTACATTAACCACTGAAATGACAAAAATGCCACTCTAGGGAATATTGTTTGGCGTTGGATATGAAATCGGCAAAAGCATTGGATGAGAACGTTCTAGAAAAGGGCATATTAAAATGAATAAATGTCACACCCTCTTTACAAATAGTAAATACCCATCAGCCTTCATTCCTACATTCCCATCCCCTGAAAATCTCGCTCTTCGTTTCATCTTCTTCCCAATCCAGCAGTCATGGCGGTCTTGAAAGTCCACGGTAGCCCGTTCTCCACGGCAACGATGCGAGTTGTCTCTGCGCTCTACGAGAAGGGGCTTGAGTTCGAGTTCGTTTCGATTGACATGAAGGTCGGCCAGCACAAATCGGAGGCTTTCCTTGCTCTCAATGTAAGTTGAATCGTATTCTCCCGTGATCATGGGAAACTTTTTGCTAATGTTTTGTTGGAGGTTGTGTGGTTTCGTTGACCGACGAGTGAGTGGGTTTTGTGAGATAGAGTCTTCCATGTGATGTTTTGAGATCTAATTAGTAGGGAAGCGACGAGTCACAGTGCGTACAGTTGCCTTGGTTAATTTATCAATGATTAATTTGTTTTAACTGTTGCTTTTTAAACCGAAAGGCCCAAATTGCCCTCTCCATATGGCTAACAAACATCTTTTCAACATGGCTAGTAATGACTTTTGCTCACGATTAAAACCCTCAACTAAATTCTTTTTCATTAAGACGCGAAATGATGTGAATGATAAAATTCCATTTGCGGAATGATGCAGCCATTTGGTCAAGTTCCAGCCTTTGAAGACGGAGACCTGAAGCTCTTCGGTAAAGTCTCCTTACCAATTACCATTCTTATTTTCTGAAATAGAAAATTATAATCGAAGTAAAATAGTAAAATAAAGAAAACGAAATATTCCAACGGTTTGACTTTTGGAGTATGCAGAATCAAGGGCCATCACACAATACATCGCCCACGAGTACGCGTCAAACGGGACTCAACTGATATGCCCAGATTCAAAGAAAATGGCTGTCATGTCAGTGTGGATGGAGGTGGAGGCCCATCAGTACGACCCCCATGCCGCCAAGCTCTGTTTCGAGCTATGCATCAAGCCAATGCTCGGTCTGACCACTGACCCAGCTGCAGTGGAGGACCTAGAGGCCAAACTCGGCAAGGTTTTGGATGTGTACGAGGCTCGGTTGACTCAGTCCAAGTACTTGGGCGGAGACTGCTTGGGGCTGGCCGACCTTCACCACCTCCCCACCCTACACTACTTGCTGGGCTCTTCAGCCAAGAAGCTCTTTGACTCGCGTCCACACGTGTCCGCTTGGGTCGCTGATATCACTGCCAGGCCTGCTTGGGCCAAGGTGATTGCCATGCAGAAGAGTTAAGAGAAAAAAAATTGTGTAGCTTTGCCCTTGAGTTTTTGTGAGTTTTTGTGTGCGTGTATGTTTCCTAATAAAATTTGCAGTGGATAATAACTGTGGATTGGATGAATTCAAGTCCTTGAATTCAATCCATACCTGAGAGTGAGAGAAAATTTGTAGTGAAAGATCTCATGATTTGATTTGATGTTTTCATATTTTGAGTGCTGCTACAGTCATTGCCATAATTTAAAATTTGTGGAGACGAGATATTATTATAGTATAAATTATGCTTCTCTTTTCTTAAGTGATTTGATAAAGTTATGGCCTTTGAACCCATTGGTGGGTCTCGTCTTTCCTTCCATCCCACTTCTCAATCACTAGGTGCAGGTGACTTAGCGACTTTGACCTTTAAAAAAAAAAAAGAAAAAAAGTAGAAGTGTAGTATAAGAAGTTGGGTTTAGCTACAGTGGTGGCGGTGACGGATGTGGAGCAGCCTTGGCACCTTTGGATTTTTCTTCCACAATAGCATTCAAGCCTCTATGTCAACACCGATCGAAATTTGAATAGGTTTCTTGGCTCATCTTTTCGATTTATCCTCTTCCTTTGTTATCTTCTTCATTTTCTAGGTTTTTCCACTGAAAAAAAAGAGAGCTGAAGTAAAGTCACCATGAGATCGCCGCACGGGGTGAGCGCCAACCACTGTCGCCATTTATCACCACCAACTTCCCTTCAATCACGACCAAAACCCACCATCACCATTGCGGCTTCTTCACATCTCTAGTTCCAACAATTTCCAACTCTAAAACCATCTCCGTCTTCACCACACCAAATTCCAATCCTTCAACACCTATTCACCACTGATCCACCTTTATCTTAACAATAGTTATAGCAGCGGAAGGAAATAGAAAAATTTAGAGGTGCCAAGGTCATTGCTGTCGCAGCTCAGTTCATCATTATCGCCATCATTGCACTTCTACTTATTTTTTTAGATCGGTAATGGAGACCCAGAAGGGCAATCTTGGCACCAAAAATGGAGTCGGCTCAAAGTGCATGAAAGCAATATTACTTTTCATATTAAAATCTGGTTCTTATATTTTATAAAATTGGATTCCGAAAACTATATATTTTTCAAATAGTCCCATTAAAATACAAGTTTTCCTTTAAAAAAGTAGGAGTAATCAATTGAAATAAAGTAACTTGATAAGATCGATAGCTAGGGCTAAGACATTGTGGAGTAGGCTAAAAGCTACCTATCAAAGATATTAGATTATTATGTAAGCTATGAATATGAAAAGGGGAAAAAGGCGAGCTACAAAAAAATTGGGGGGAAGGGTGTGGGCACCACCGACAAAGAATCTTACTAAATTTCTTGAATGATGTACAAAATCATTATCATCCCCCACTTCTTTGAAAAAGGAAACTGAAGGGTCGTCTATGTTTGGAATCTTTACTATTAGTTGCTTTGATCTTATCACGTCAATGGGCTTTGAATTTTATGGTTGAATTCATGGTAGTTTTGTTCATTTTCAAGAGTAAATGCAGAAGCTAAATCATCCGTTGCAAATTTGTTGTTATAAAAATCATGTTTTATATTTAATCAGGTCAAACATGACCTAAATTCATTGAAGGACCCGACAAAAACAAGGACAGGTTTTTCAAAATACAAAATTTTTATGATTTTATCCCAAAATATTGAAATTAAAATCTTTTTACTCCAAAAACATTTTCTGGGAAATTTATATAATTATTATGATTATATGGATATCTCGTACAATGTTTTTATTGCAGCAATTTTGACCATTTTTGGGTTTTTCATTTTCATTTAAAGTTTCAAAAATCCTATCTTCCCTATTAGTTTTAAGAACAGTGACTTTATTTTGGAGTCATTCAAAAAAATTCTCCTCCTCTTGAGTAGAAAGGATTTTCCTTCTTTAGATCACACGTCAAAACTCCTCACATTTGTGGCAATGGGAGTTCAAAATTGGTTCAGACTGCCATCAGACAATAAAATAGCCCATTAACCATTTCTTCAGCCACTCCTCAACAAATTCCAGGAATATTAAGAAGAAATCCTTCACAAGAAAATTTTTCTCAAATGGAAAGTGATTTAGTGGTGTTTTTTGAGTTCCAAATTATTTTTTAAAATTAATAGATTTAAGTTTTGTTTGACTTATTTGGTTAGAGAGAGAGAGAGAGAGAGAGAGAGAGAGAAATATGACTTTATATGAATTAAAAAAACAACAAAGTCATTTCTTATCAATTTTTATTTAAATTTTTTTTGTATTAATTATATTAGTACCTGAGTTTCAATTTTTTTTTAAAAAAAATTATTAAATTTATTAATAAATTCAACACATTAAACCTTATTTGATTTGAAGTTTATTTATTTAATGAAAAACTTTGAAAAAAAAATAGTTATGCATAAAAAAAAACTAACAAGTTATTAAGAATAAATGATAGTCATGACTATTAATTAGTGTCGAGAAACAAAAAAAGATTTTAATCTCCAATTTTAATTTAGTTGTAACTTGCTTCTTTTGGGTGTGAAGTAATATCATACCAAAATCCCAACTAGCATTAATTCCCATGATAAGGAGGCAATCCAATCAACAACTTCCCTGTTAAGATTTTTCTCTAGTCGCTAACCCTACCTTCGGCAACCCCCCCCCCCTCCTCCTTGTGGTTAAGGTAATGACTTTAAGGTAATGACTTCAAACATGACCAATTTTGAGTTATATAACTTTCAAATATTGGTTGGATAAGCTTTTATGCAACAAATATTACTTGAATTGAAATTTATTTGTTTAATAAAAAAATTTAGAAAAGTTAAAAGAAAAAATTCAGAAAAACAAGTATAATTTGGAGAGGGATCATATGTATTTAAATATTTTTAGTATTAGTTAATGGAGAGTGATAGCGGAGCCAACAAATGACTTGAGGGAGGTAATATGTAACTCTTTATTTCGGGAGAGGAAAAAGTTCAATAAAAAAACATTTTTAGTCTTAGTGTTAACAAAAAAATTCCTCTTCTATCTAAGAAAAGGGATTCAAATCCCCCTGAAAACAATTTTTTTTATAAAAAAAAATTCATGGGGGCATGCCCCATGGACATGCATGGGGTCGACCCTTGATGGAGAGAATAAAAGAAGAAGGAAATTGTGTTATACTTTATGGACTTTTTATAGTTTCTTTTTAATCCTTTTTTATTTTTCCATGTTTTTCTTTTGAATTTAAAGACAAGTAAAAACAATTTATATTTGCTCTTTGAAAACTAGTCTTTATTTCACCTTTTAAAAAAATGTATTTTTATAGAAATAACAATGAAATAATGCTTTAAATTTTAAAAAATGGTTTTTAAAAAAAGAAAAAACTGATTTTAAATCACATAGCCAAATAACCTCTAAATCTCAATCAGGTCAGTTTACACAATAAATAATTTTATTTGGGACATGATATACACATAATTTGTGCTTTCATGAGACTTGGCTTATGCATTGTGCATTAATAGAACTTGCATTTTGTCTGTTCCATTCAGACATAAATAATCTTGACTCAGCCACATGATCCAACCACTGGTTGTGACATGAATTATATCTTGGTCCTTAAAGGGTATTTAAGTAGGATTCCTAGACTTCACAACAACAATTTGCAAGCTACTTGAGAAGGACAAAAGAAGTATGTTTCCATGAAAGGATGATGGATGAACCTGTGATCAAACTCAGGAAACTGATATTTGGGTGTTGAACCAGACCTATTTGCTCTATAGAAGACCTGTTTCCGCACACATCGAGCCGGCTGGCCGTGGAGGGATTGATGCAGAAACAATTAGTCCTGGATGGAAGCTTCGCCCAATCAACCAGAGGCTCTAGAAATTAAAAACTGCACCATTTTTGCAAATGGTAGAGACCCTCTGTAGGCTGTAATCAACCAGTCCATTCAAGCATCTGTGTCCAAGAAAATGCAAAGACTCATTCTGCTAATAATTCATATACACGCTCCTGGGGTTCAAGTTCTATGGAACTACAACCCAAGTCCTTAGTAAGTCCCCCCTCTTTCATCAACCTCCTCACTTTCTCAACATCACTCCATCTTCCCATCTCTGCATATATGTTAGACAAAAGAACATAATAAGCACCATTCCCTGGCTCCAACTCCAGAAGTTTTCTAGCTGCAAATTCACTCAATTCCAAGTCACCATGAGCTCTACAGCCAGCCAGAAATGCTCCCCACATAACTTTATTAGGCTCAAAAGGCATTCGGGTCATCACTTCCATAGCCTCTTGAAGGATCCCAGCACGGGCTAAGAGGTCAATCACACAGGCATAGTGTTTGACACCAGGTGAAAATCCATACTTCCCATTCATCAGTGAACCAAAAATTTGCCGTCCCATTTGCACCATCCCTGAGTGACTACAAGCACAAAGCACTGCAATCAAGGTCACTTCATCTGCCTTGATCCCCTCTTGCTCCATTCTATAAAACCACCAAACTGCCTCCTCCCCACTTCTTGCTAGAGCTAGCCCTTTAATGAGTGAATTCCAGGTAAACACATTCTTCTCTTTCATGCTTCTAAAAACAACCAACCCCTCTTCAATTCTCCCACATTTTCCATACATATCAATCAAAGAAGTCCCCAAAATCACATCGAATTCCCAACCACTTCTCCTTATAAATTCATGTATCCAAACACCCATTTCAAGCGCCCCAAAATCAGCACAAGCTGATAAAGCATTCACCATGGTCACATGATTAGGAACCACCCCTGCATACTGCATCTGTTCAAAAGCAATCAACGCATCATCATATCTTTCAGCACTGCGGTACCCGGTAATCAACACAGTCCAAGACACAACATCTCTATGGGGCATTTCATCAAACACACGCATACATAATCCCATATCACCGCACGACGCGTACACATTGAGCAGTGAATTCTGCACATAAATATCATCAAACTGACCCAATTTCACGACATGGGTATGTATGCATTGGCCTTCACTGAGGCCCTTAAAGTCAGCCAGGGACTTGAGAAGGAAAGGGAAGGTGAAGTTGTTGGGAAGAATGGAGTTGCTATGCATGTGGGTGTAAATAGAGAAAGGGGTGTGGGGGGTGTGGGGGGTGTGGTTGTGAGAGAAGGCCCTAATGAGGGAGTTGCAGATGAAGACATGGGGCTTGGAGAGATGGGTGAAGAGGAGGAGGGCAGAATCCAAGAGGCCTAGAGACTGGCATGCAGTGATGAAGTGGTGGGCAATGGTGGTGTTTGAGTCGAGGTTTTGGAGGATGAGTTGGGCTTGAATTTGGTGAATGTGAGAGGGGGAGCTGCAATTGGTTAACAAGTTGATGAATTTGGTGACTCTGGGGTTGAGACGTGGAAAGGGTCTCATGGCATAAGCTACATGAATTGGCAACAAAAATTGGAAATGGGGTAAGGGATGTGAACAATAAGCAGGAGGCGTTTGGAGTTTGAATTTTTAGGTGCGATGTGTATAAAATTGAGAGGTTGTCACTGGGAAGAAACAAAGCAGAAAAGAAAAAGGAAAACGAATGCCTTGCGCATCCGGGGAATCGAACCCCGGTCAGTACCGTGGGAGGGTACTATGATACCACTACACTAGATGCGCTTATTGAAAGCGGTGGCTATCCATTACATAATATCGAGCCTATTTGTACCTTACGGTTAATTTGAACTTCCATATTTTTTGTAAGTATTTGAACTCGTATTTATTGTTAAGATGACTTTCTAAAACTATTGCTCATCACTTCAAAAGAGATTTCCAAACTTATTTAAGTGCAATGATACTCAAACTTGTATACCTTAGACTATGTTAATCATTTCTTTCTTTTGACAACCTTGAGAGAAGAGTTTGAATACGAGGAATTTCTTTGAAAGTATGATAAAAAGTTTATTAGAACAATAATTAAATTATAAGAAGTTGAAAACTTAAATCAAAGCTTTGAAAACTTGTGAAACCTTAAACTTTGTTAAAGTACGAGAAGAACGAACATAAGTTATACGATTGAGTCGAATCACTATAAATTTTATATTTAGTGATCTCTTTTATTTTATCTATTGACTTTATCATTGATTTAATTGTTCATTACTCTTTTGTTTAGATAAAAAAAATTACTAAAATTGATCATTACCTAGTTCATTCCTCTCCCCTTTTGGGTAATCAACTTAGGTTGAATTATTTACACTTCTCAAATCGTGGTTTAGTGAAATAAAAAAAAAAAAAGGCCAATTTACCCTTTTGACTTGCAAATATAAGATTTGGACATTTAATGCAATAGCGGTTAAAAAAAAGTCTACATATAATTAGTCATTCTACCTTAAAAGTTATTATAAATCAAATAATAAAGATATTAAGGTTAAGCATGTGTTTGATGTATGATTTTGTAGAACCATATATTAAAACAAAATAATTAATGTGTAAAGTATAGTTTTAATTTTTGTAGACCAAAGTAGGATTGTCCAAGTAATGAATTTAATTTAAGATGATAATGAATGTGATTGATATTTATTTTAATCTACTACTAAAACAACAATAAAAACTTCAATAAATTATCCAAAAATTCATTATCTATGTAAACAAAAATGAAAATTCTTAAAAATGAATGGAGTTGGAGGCATTTATTTATTTTTAGCTTATTATTTGGCCTTTTTTTTGTTAATTTTTAAAAATAATTTGAAAATAAAAAATAAACCTAATCATTATAATAAAATACTATTATTTATTCTCCACATATAACTATATTTTTTTTAAAAAAAATTATTAGATAAATACATTCTCTATTAGGTGAGACATAAAATTGGAGGCATTTATTCGAAAATAAGCCATTTTAAGTCCTCAATTAATCTTCAACTTAAAAAAAAAAAAAACCTTTATTATCGTTTTTTTCCCATTGTGAACAAAGTGATTGAACATAGTATTATCACCAAGAATGCTCCCTTAATTATTTTTATACAAAATTTTTATTCAAATATTTTTTCTATACTTTTGCTTATTTTGCGTGACTTTTTAAAATTTGTGTATATTTTCTAACTTATAAGTCTATACTTTTGAACATGCCATAAATTTATATACAAAAATTTGAAAAGCCTTGCAAGAATAAAAACTATAAAAAAAAATTTCGTGTTAAAATAATTATAAGATATAAACTTCGACAGAATATTTTTTATAAAATAATATTTTTTTAGAAATATTTAATCGTTTTCATGTTTTTTATTAAATAATCTACTTTTTATAAATAAATATCATTTAAATATTTACATATATGTTTTAAAATAGAAAATTATTTTTACAAGAAAATAATATAAACATTTTTGTTTAAATGAGATAAAAAAAAAAAGGATAAAAGGTTAAATTTCAAATTTTGGGTTTTCAAATACCCTATTAATCAAATAACCCATTTTTTTTATATATAATTTAAACTCCAATTTATAGTGATTTTAAAAAATACTTCTAATTTTTCTTATACTTAAAATTTTTTATTTTTTAAAAATTAGAAAAGTTAAAAACACCTTTTTAAATCATTAGTAAACATAATTTTAAAGTTTATTTGGTATTGATTTAAAAAAACATTTTAATATTTTTAATATTTAAAAATTTAATTTTTATAATTTAAATGTCACAAATGATAAAAACGCATTATAAAATCTGAAATACACTATTAGAACTGAAATACACTATTAAAATAAGGTTTGATAGTGATTTTAGGAAACATACACCTACATAGAAACTCAAACTCAAGGGCAAAGCCGTAACTTTATTTTCTCTTTAACTCTTCTGCATGGCAATCACCTTGGCCCAAGCAGGCCTGGCAGTGATATCAGCGACCCAAGCGGACACGTGTGGACGCGAGTCAAAGAGCTTCTTGGCTGAAGTGCCCAGCAAGTAGTGTAGGGTGGGGAGGTGGTGAAGGTCGGCCAGCCCAAAGCAGTCTCCGCCCAAGTACTTGGACTGAGTCAACCGAGCCTCGTACACATTCAAAACCTTGCCGAGTTTGGCCTCTAGGTCCTCCACTGCAGCTGGGTCAGTGGTCTGGCCGAACATTGGCTTGTAAAATAGCTCGAAACAGAGCTTGCCGGCATGGGGGTCGTACTGGTGGGCCTCCACCTCTATCCACACTGACATGATCGCCATTTTCTTTGAATCTGGGCATATCAGTTGAGTCCCATTTGACGCGTACTCGTGGGCGATGTATTGTGTGATGGCCCTTGATTCTGCATACTCCAAAAGTCAAACCGTTGGAATATTTCCTTTTCTTTATTTTACTATTTTCCTTCGATTATAATTTTCCTTTTCAGAAAACAAGAATGGTAATTGGTAAGGAGACTTTACCGAAGAGCTTCAGGTCTCCGTCTTCAAAGGCTGGAATTTGACCAAATGGCTGCATCATTCCGCAAATGGAATTTTATCATTCACATCATTTCACGTCTTAATGAAAAAGAATTTAGTTGAGGGTTTTAATCGTGAGCAAAAGTCATAACTAGCCATGTTGAAAAGATGTTTGTTAGCCATATGGAGAGGGCAATTTGGGCCTTTCGGAAAACAAATTAATCAATGATAAATGAACTCATGGCAACTGTACGAACTGTGACTCGTCGCTTCCCTACTAATCAGATCTCAAAAGATCACATGGAAGACTCTATCTCACAAAACCCACTCACTCATCGGTCAACGAAACGCGAAGAATTCGCTCTGGCCACACAACATCCACAAAAAAAACCTTCAACAAAGCATTAGCAAAAAGTTTCCCCCGATCACGGGAGAATACGATTCAACTTACATTGAGAGCAAGGAAAGCCTCCGATTTGTGCTGGCCGGCCTTCATGTCAATCGTAACGAACTCGAACTCAAGCCCCTTCTCGTAGAGAGCAGCGACAACTCGCATCACTGCCGTGGAGAACGGGCTACCGTGGACTTTCAAGACCGCCATGACTGCTGGATTGGGAAGAAGATGAAACGAGAGCGAGATCTTCAGGGGTTGGGAAGGTAGGAATGAAGGCTGAGGGCCTGGGTATTCACTATTTGTAAAGAGGGTGTGACATTGAATATTCATTTTAATATGCCCTTTTCTAGAACGTTCTCATCCATTGCCATCCAATGCTTTTGCCGATTTCATATCCAACGGAGGCCAAACATTCCCTAGAGTGGCATTTTTGTCATTTCATCGTACGTGACGTGTGCAATCACGTCATAGAAAGCAAATGTAACAGCAAATTAATTCTCGATCCTTCCTATTTGTACCTTTAAAAAAAACATTAAGTCAGGAAGATATTTTTAAAATTATTTTGTAAGAAAGAAAAGGCAGATATATTTGATAATAAAAATAAAAGTTATTTTCAAGTATTTTTTATTTTTATTTTTTAAAAAAGTCAAATATGTTTAATAATAAAAATAGAAAATAACCTTATCTTCTTTAAAATAGGTGTTTTATTAAGATTTTTCTAAAAAATAACTATATAAATATAAAAAAAAAATGAAGTATTATACACAATTTTTTTAAGAAAAAAATATTTAAAAAAATGTTTCATATATTTTAAATTCTCAAATAGAATTTTATTTAATTATAAAAATATTTTAATATTTTATTTTTTTTATTTTGTTACATTAAATAAAATTAATTGGTGCTTTTTTTAGGCCTTTCTCTTAATGATAATGTTTGTAGGAGAACATGTATTTATGATTCTGATTCTTTACCATTTTTATCGTGGCTCTATGTACTTTATGTCTCTCTTGTATGAACACTTCAATATTTTCCATTTAAATGAGTACAATAATTGATTTTGGTTATCAAAACCATATATAAAAACATGTTTTTAATTATTCATATTATTATTCAATATTACAAATTTTTTACTATATAATAATTGTTTTTTAAACCGCATTAGTATTTGTACTATTACTTATTTTATTATTTATTGATTTTTTTAATATTTTATATGAGTTTTGATCATTTTTTATTTTATTTTATTTTAGAATTTCATTCTATATATTTTTTATTTAGATAAAATGTAACAACCCATATTTTTGTATTTTCGGATAAGTTTTATCCTTAACTTTTGTTGATATTTATGCTTTTATTTAAATTTGGCAAAAAATTTAGTTACTTTATTAGGCTTATATATGAATTTAACAAATTTTTTAATTACTTTATCCCCTCCTTTTTAAATGAGAAAATTTAGTGAGATAAGGGAAGAATGAGTAAAATCTAAAGGTATGTTTGGTATTTGTTTTTGAGAACAATTTTTTATAATCTAAAACAAAAAACTATCTTTTTTTGAAGTAATAAAATTTAGTGAGATAAGAGATGAATGAGTAAAATCTAAAGGTTTTTTTCATAACTATTTTTAAAAATAATTTTTTATTCTTAAAAATTAAAAAAAATAGAAAAGCCTCTTTTTTTAAAAATTATTCTAAAAAATTATTTTTAAAAAATATTTTTTAAAACAATTACCAACAAATTTAAAATGATGTTTGTTTTTTTTACTTAACTCTAAATAGAATTTTAATATTTAATAGTATTAAGTATTAGGTTATTTGTTTTTTAAAGAAAAATCAATATATTGATTTTTTGATTTAGTAAAAAATTTATAATAAGTTATAAAAAAATAAAAAAACAAATAATTTAAAATTTAAAAGCAAATTACTTTCAATAAAAAGCTGAAAAAAAACAAACACTAAAGAAAAAATATATTTCATTTAAGTATTTCTTCAACTTAAGCTTGTAATTAGAAAATGTCAAGGGCAAAAAACAAAGTGAAACAGACAAAAAAGAGAGGCACACATGTATCGCAAATGTCCAAATCTTTCCAAGATATTTTTAGACTGATGGCCCACATGAGACCAATAAAGTTTTGGAGATAGTGGACATACACACTTTGTTTTCATGTGAAGAAAATGTATATATAATAAGATTTTTTTCAAAATTAAAAACATCTTGAATAACTTGGTCGGCCAAACGACCCTTGTACACATCCAAAACCTTAGCCAATTTGGTTTCTAGCTCTTCCACTGCAGCTTTGTCAATGGTCGAGGTGGGGGTGGGCCACACAGCCAGCTTGTCACAAAGCTTGGACACAAGAGGGTCGAACTGGTGCGCCTCCACCTCCATCCACACTGACATGATAGCCATTTCTTTTGGATCTGGGAATATCAGTTGGTCCCCTTTCATGTGTAATCGTGGGCAGCGTATTGTGTGATGACCCTTGAATCTGCATGCATACCCCAGAACTTCACAACCATGAATATGTTAAATTTTCTTTTATTACAATAATGTAGAATTATAACCATTCCAGCTGTGACATCCTACAGAGGATAGAAATGAAAATTTCTAACACTATATAAGTATAAACTTTTTTTAACCTCGTAAATGCGTTTTAAAGTCACGAAAGCTCCTTTGCGCTTAAAACGAACAATATCTACACGATTGGAAACAAATCGTTATAAATGGTATCAAAGCCGATTCCTAAACCTGGTATGGGGGTTTGTTTGGTTTTGTAGGTGTTTATCTATTTGGCTCCGCAATCCCATGGGACACAACGAGAATGTTGTGTTTGCATGGAAGGTATTTGTGACATCCCACATTGGATATGGGGAAAAGTTCCTAGAGTTATATAAGTATGGACTCCTCATAACCCCATAGACACGTTTTAAAGCCGTGAGAACCCTTTGGTCCATATTTACATGAGAGATTGTTACACCACCTACACCAAATTGTCCTTTTGTGGTTTTATAGTTGCAGTGGTCCATGGGTAGCTACCAAAAGGATTTTACAAATTCAGATTTGTTGGACCCGCGGTATAGACTTTGTAAGCCACGTTGACGGTATAAAAGTTGGCTTAAAATCCTCTTCATTAGGTGTCCAAAGATCACTTCCTCTTTGATATTCAGATCTCTTCTCCTAAAGGCAACAGGTTCCTTCATTCTCTGACACCATTTAGATCAAACCAGGTGCCACATTTCCCGCAACTCCACTTGAGAGAAAAGACAAGCAAGTGAATATTGAAGGCTCTTGACGTTATTCAGATTGTTCTCTGTTCTCCATGAGTGTCACTGTTTATTCATCTTAATATCGATGAAAAATTCCATCGTCAGTCATTTTCTCGCCTAGTTTCCTCTTGATTTCCGATCACAACAACAAGAAAATTTGGAGATTAAGCATAGCTCAGATATCCTGCCATGACAGTGGAACATGAACAAGGCTTAATGTTTTCATCTTGCTTTGACCATCTAATATGTTGCAGGCTCAAGCTTTTGTTTAATTTCCCAGATATCAATCTTTTTCCATACTACAGTATTCAAGTTGAAGAAGAGCCCGTTTGGTAGTGATTTTCAAAAGTGTTTCTACCATTTGTGGGGGTCTTATCCCACGTGTCTACCCACAAGTACTTCCACGCGTCAGTCCACGTGGCATCATCCCAATTGGGCCACGTGTCAGTTCTTCATCACTACGTGGACAACCTCCAAGGCATCCGAAGACGTCCTATCCGGACCATTTGCGCTGCTGAGAGGCTCATATATCATTGATAGCCTCAAATCTTCTCTGATATACGAGACTATGGTTAGCTGACACCAGATTGATTGATGAGACTCTTCTTATTCTCACGTTTGCTTTAGTAAATAGGTATGCTCAGTCTCAGGCCATCAACAAAGTTGAAGGGTAGTAGGTATGGTCTGTCACTGCTGCGCAATCATCACTACAAGGGTCAACTCAACACTACGGAGCCTGGCTCCACATTTGAACTCAGCACTACGAGGGAGGGAGAGGGGACGGTGAGTTTTATGATATATCTCTCTCTTTCTAAGGATTTCCATTCCTCCTAGCGTCTGACTTGGGCTTCAAATGATGTGTCCGGACAACCCGTCCGGGCATCTTTGTGTAGGAAGCAGAAAACCCAGATTCGGGCACCGGAGTGAGAGCTTTCACCGTCATGTCTAAGGGATGATTCATTCTTTAGTTGACCAGGTATCAACATTGGCGCCGTATGTGGGAAAGAAGGAGCAAACCTTACCACTTTCATCGTTTCCTCGGCAGTGTACTTCTGCATTGGATAAGTACATCGAAGTACAGACTTCGGAATGCCATGGGAGGGGTGAACCACGCCAGCAAGGTGAAGGTCGCCGAACAGCTCAACAAAGTGACGTCGAGTCATAAGAAAGAAAGCATTTACACCTGATGCTGGAAAGTCGGGAGCGGTAAAGCAAGGTACCGACTTCAATAACGCCGCTATATTCTCCTAGCTTGAAGGATTGACCGGAGAGTCTCTCTCATTAGCGTTGCCACCGAGAGTGGCTGGAGAAGTCCCATCTTCCATCGGGCGAACGTCCTCAATAGATGGAATCACAACTAATTCTCGCCCGGACCCAACGACATCAAAAGAAGGCACTTGCACTATAGGAGCGTCTGGAGTCCGTTCCTCACGAGGAGCCTCCGAACTGCTCTTCTTAGCATGTAGGGGGCAGTAGGAAGTGCTTCGGAAAGGCGCTTGCGATGCCTCTCCTTGAAGCCGACTTTTAGTCGCGTAACCATTTCTTCTTCTTATTCTTTTCCTTCGGGCTCAAGGCTGATGTAAAGGACCACTTACTTAGGCTCCTGGTCCAAGCTCTTTCCCATGGAAGGCGAGTCGGTGCCAACCTCTGCAGAGAGTGAATGAGACGGAGATAAGTCCAAGGCCTTCTCAACAGGCCGAGGAACAGACTTCTTCTTAATAAGGGGATGAACAGTAGAGTTTGTGGTCGAACGACCTGCACCCGGAGCTTGTCTCAGAGTTCCTTCTTGACGTTTTTTCTCTCTTTTCTCAAGTCAGTCTTGCCTTGCCTTCACGTCTGCTGCTCGGGCTTCCGTGTTGAAAAAGAGATCCTTCAACACGTAGTGCTCGCTAGACACCAACACTCTGGGTGGAAAATAAGGAAGGGTGGGGACAACGTACGACTCTGAGTCCTGGACCACTGCTTGCAAATTTTGATCGGTCAGCAGGGTCTCATGATTTCGTTCACCAGCAGAAATCACAAATAATTTGTTCAACCAATCAAAAGAAGTTTTGCCCACCTACATACTAACCGATTTCTCCTCATATTTCCTATAATACACCAAATAAGACGCGTCAACAACAATCCTATAATTATAAATGAGAGAACAAGGGAACAACAATTTTCTCTACCCGGAATCCCCAACGAACGACATGGTTCAAAAGCATGAGTCAAATGCTCATATGAAGCAACCCAAGGGCCCGAAACAATAAAGTGTCCTTTCGTTGCGTCCTTGGTGGAATTTGGAAGTCCGGTCACCAACTGAAGTGACGCAATATGAGCGGAATAATTGAAAACTTCTTTCTGACTCATTTTGACTGTATAGACGAACAGAACCTCCAACAAAGAAAGGTCCGAGTGGTATAGCATATTCAGGATGCTACACCCCATCAATATCCTCACAGCGTTCAGATAGAGAAAGGCTGAGGGAATCTTTGTAGAGTGGAGAAACTGCTTGAAGAGGAAAGGGAGAGGAAAACGGAGCCTGACGTTAAACTGCTCCTTGTTGAAAATGATAGCATTAAACAACTCCTCATCGGTTGACACAAGACCCCCATCCATTAAACGAATAGCAATCCTGTCTGGCACGCAGAAACGCTCTCTAAACTCCCATACAATAAGAAGTTTGATGAGTTTCTCCTCATTCGTCCGTTCGGCGCCTTCTCTTGGCTGACATTTTTCTTGCCTTTACCAGCCTCATTGGTAGAAACAACACCTCCTCGTGCTGACATACTGAAGCGATGAGCCAAGTAAGACCTACATGACACGACGACCGAATGTTACAAAGCAGTCACCCGACCCTCCTGTCTGTAAACGATGCTTTAGTTGTGCAGATACCAGCTTATCACCTACGACGTCCTCTCTTACCCAGAAAAATATTGGAACGACCCTACATTCTACATGTTGTAGCACTCATATTGCACCCCAATAAACCATAAACTCAAAATAATCCCCAATAACAACCAGATATGATGTGAAAATAAAGAAGCCAAATACGAGGGAATGAAGCCTTACCTCAAGAGCATCATTGACAAAAACTGGGACAGTGTTGGGAAGATGGACGACAATGGGAGTTGCAATAAGAATAGATTGCAAATGTTACCGGAAAAAGTAAACGGTGGAAACAACAAGAGGACAGTGGCTAGAGTTGCAGGGTGTAGAGAGTAGGAAAAGTAATGGCAGAAGAAAGAAAAACCTTAGAAGGCTAAAATGTCCAAAAAGTATTCCCAAAGGTATAGGGTCCTCTATTTATAAGGGACCAAAACCCTAGGGATCCCAAAAAACAGTCGTCATGGGACACATCCCGAAGCGACATGCCGCCTAACAAAACACCTCGGTGGAAGTAGCCCTCCTATAAACATCTGACACGTGTCTCACCCATACTAGGGGACTCCAAGGGACAATTTCAGCTCGTCCACCCCTGCCTAGACACAGGCGCACGTGCTAAAGGAGGCATTGTGGGGGCCTTATCCCACGTGTCCACCCACAAGTACTTCCATGCGTTAGTCCACATGGTATCATCCCAGCTGGGCCACGTGTCAATTCTTCATCACTACGCGGACAACCTCCAAGGCATCTAGAGATGTCTTGTCCGAACCATTTGCACTGCTGAGCGGCTCATATATCCATGATAGTCTTAAATCTTCTCTGATATATGAGACCATGAGTAGTTGACACCAGATTGACTGATGACACTCTTCCCATCCTCACGTCTGCTTTAGTAAATAAGCATGCTCAGTCTCAGGCCACCATCAAGGTTGAAAGGATAATAAGTTGTGTCATGATGCGTCGTCTGACACAACCCCTAGCTGCCTGCAGATGTGATGATCGCGTTGTCACTACTGCGTAATCATCACTACAAGGGCCAGCTCAGTACTACAGAGCCTAACTCCACATTTGAACATTATAAAAACCCTATTGAAATAGAACAGATGGGGGAACGATGAGTTCTATGATCTCTCTTTCTCTCTCTAAGGGTTTCCATTCCCCCTAGCGTCTGACTTGGGCTTCGGAGGGTGTGTTCAGACAACCCGTCCGGGCATCTTTGTGTAGGAAGAAGAAAATCCAAATTCTGACACCGGAGCGAGAGCTTTCACTACCATGTCTAAGAAAGGAATTCATCCTCAGTTGACCAAGTAGCAACACCCTTAAAAACACTTTCAATTTGGGATGAAAATAAAGTGTTTGGAAAATTTTGAAAAACACTTTAAAAATCTAAGAAAACACTTAAAAGTGATTTTTAGAGAATCACTTGCCAAAGTGTTTTTTTTTATAAAAAAAAAAAGACACTTCAAAAAAATTGAAATATTCCAAAAATACCCCTAAGTGATTCCTGATATCTTCTTTTCCCTTTCACTCATACCTTTCCAACTCTCTCCTTCATTCTCCTTCTCCATCGCTCTTTATACGAGACTACACAGTAGGAAAGACGTTTCACTTTCATTCAACATCGTTGATTGAATCGAAGGTAACCCTCTGTTCTTTTGTTGTTTTTTTTTTTTTGAATGTCTAATTGTCTTGAAATGTTAGTTAGGGTTTTGGGTTTTAGGATTGTTTGGTTAGGAAGAAAGTATGAGAAAATGAAATCTGTAATCCTCAAATGTTTTTACAGGAATTACTTCCAAGCCTTAATAGTTTTAGATCTATTTTTTAATAGAGCAGTCAAGTCTCATTTCCTAGTACTTCTCTATCTAAAACTCTCATTCTCTATTCTGGTTCACATATGCAATTGCTCTATTTAGGGTTTTTGAGTTCAAGTGTTGCAGGTCCGTTTCTTTTTTAAGGAAGAAAAAATTTGTTTGGTGATATCTTGTTATTTAGAGTTCGTTTGATATGGTTGTTGTCTCATTGCTATTTGTTTGTCTTTAATTTTGTGATTTTTACTCTTCACATTATTATTATTTTTAAAAAATAAATTCCCATATGGGTATTGGAGAATCATCTCCAAGATAAATATTCACTGCTAGCATTTTTATTTATTTATTTGCATTTAGAATTTTAGAAATGAAAAATATAGGAATAGGTCCCGCCATAATTCAAGCTTGTCGTTTTCATTTTGGGATGGCAGTCCTGCTCATGAATCCTATTGTTCATTTCTATTTATATTTTTACTTGGTGACCTTAGTGGCCTTTTCCCTATCTTTGTACCTTCATTTAACTTGAATCATATCTGCCAAGGGAGTACACAAGAGAGGAAAGACATGTAAATGAAAAGGAAAAAAAAAATATATATATATATATATATATATTCCTTTGAAAATTTAATTCTTTCACAATGGGCGAACTTTGGCTGCAACTCATCTTGTTTTATTTGTATTGACTCCAACCACATGTCTTGTTCCCAAGTGAACATAGTGCATGTGTGATCCTGAGAAAACGTATTAGCCTAGAACTAGAGAATTTGAGCTCTAAACCATGTGGGTTGATTATGCCCGATGATGGTAAAAAATGGGGAACCCTCTCTTGTACACTTTGCCTAACTTACCTAAGAAGGCTTCAATAATTTCACTTTATCAAGGGTTGTGCAAATTAGAGAGCCAAATCTAATTTAAGCTATTTGATAATAGGTTGTAATTGAAGTCCTAGACCTTTCTGGTATAACCTCTAATCATATCTATGGCATTTGAAGAGTCTTGACTTTAATAAGTTGCCTTATAGGAAGTTGTCCTCTTTCTTTGGTGTTCTAGACCGTGAAGAGTCTTATCTGAGCCTAACCATGAGTTATATGCCTATTTTATAGCGGTTTGCTATTTGCCGGCAGGGGTCTGCTCAGGTCTTAGACTCATTTCCAAGATAAACAAGATCTCAATTCTATTGTAAAAAATAATATAAAGTTCTGGTCGCGTTTGGGAAGAGAGGAGTGAACAAAGAGGCTTACAAGTTTAGGACTTGAGTATGTTGCAAAGCATACACATGATAGTTTACTCTTCAATCATTATGAGATTTGGTTTGAGGTCAGAAGATCAAAAGCTTAGAGTTCTTTCAATTTAGTCTTTTTGGGTTTAGTTATTAGCGATTTTGAAGTAAGCAATGTAGCTATCAGCTGAAAGTGGGTACATTGTGTTGCTCTTTGTTGGAATGGTGACATTTTTTGGAATGTTGGATTTTCAATGTCCTATTGATATTTGTACATGGAAGAAAGAAGGCTTACTCACTTGTAGATTTTTTTAGATGAATCGTAAATCTGGCAGGAAACAAAGGCCCTGCTTTGTATTTTTGACATGAAAATGATTGTGTAACTATTATTTAGATATTTGAGATTGAGTGCAAAAGAGGGGGCTTTGTGTTATTTGAGACTGACACACCATGTAATGAGTAGTATATATTTGGGATTTATTTAATTAGTTGCAGTACAAACATTTTATCTTGCCATTCCCCGCTGTTATTGATCATTGCACAGGAAACTCCTTTACATGCTTGCAATAAACGTGAATGATTGTGTTCAAATAATCATTTACTTAATGTTCTGTTTCTGGTGGAAGGCCTGCTTTCAATTAGTAAAACCATATGATTGATTTGCTTTTGACTGTGATTGTGTTTGCATGATGCTTCAAACCTTTCTGAACATCAACATGTTTGTTTGTTTCTCATTTTCTTGTTTTTTTAATGGTAACTAGTGTGGACCCTGTATTTCGGCTCATGCGTTTCCCACTCGATGGCGAGCTCGATTTTTAATTCGAAAAGTTTATTTTATTTATTGCTTGAAAATGACTTGGAGTCGCCACTTATTTTTGTTTTATTTTTAAAGGGTAAACAAAATAAGAAAGAAAAACCCTAAGTGTGACTCCTTATTTTGGAAAAGGTGGTATGTGAAAAACCAGATCGGGTTCGGGGGTCAGGTTACTTATCGGAAAGGCACGATAAAGACCATAGCACCCCTCTAAGTCCCTAAAGTCGGGTCTCTACTAATAAAAATGAAGCAATCGTGGCAATTGATGAGTAAATCAATGAATATCCTAAATGATCATGCACGCATAAGAATCGAGACATGCATAGACAACGATTAGAGGGAAAATGGGTACATACCTGGGCAACGAGCCACCGTGCGCTATCAATAGAGGGTTTAGTGCACAATATAGAGCACAAAACAGATCACATGCATCACTAAACAGGGATTAAAATTGTTCGAAGGAAAATTGGATTTTTGAAATTCATTTGAGAATCAGAATCTTAGAGATTATTTGAAAATTGGATTCTTAGGGATTAAATGTAAGAATGAGAACTTTTAGAAATTAAATTTGAAAGAGAATTGGGATTTCAGAGAACTAAACTTGGGAATCGGAATTTTGAAGAATTATTTAAAGATGAGATTTTAATAAACAAATAAGTGAATAAATAAATGAATGGAATAATAATAATGATGAAATAATAATGATTGGATAAATAATTGAGGAAGTTAGGGTTTCGGAAATTGTACTTAGGGATTGGAAATCTGATGAATTACTTAAGGATGGAATTTTAAATAAACGAACAATCGAATAAATAAATGAATAAAATAACGAAAATAATAATGTTTGGATAAATAATCACGAAGATGGGAATTTTGGAAATTGGAAATTGAATTTAGAGATTTGGAAATTGGAAGAATTATTTAGAGATGATATCCTTAATATATAAATAAGTGAATAAATAAATGGATGATATAACATTAATAACGAAAATAATCATTAGACAGCTGAATGTGAACAGAGATTGGAAATTAAATTTGGAAGTCGGGTTCTGAAGAATTGAACTTTAACGATTGGAATAAATAAATAAATATGGAATAATAATGCTAATTAACGGAAATAATATTTAAACGAATGAAAAAAGTGAATAGTGGGATTTTTGAGATTGTAAATTAAACTAAGACGTTGGATTCCTGAAGAATTGGATTTTAAATGAATGAGATTTTTAAAAGAGGATAAATAAATACGTAGGAAATAATAATAATAATTAACAAACATAATATTTAAACGAGTGAGATTGAATAGTGGAAATTTTGAGATTGAAAATTGAATTTGGACATTGGATTTTTGAAGAATTAGACTTTAATGATGGAGTTTTAAAAATAAATACGTGAGAATTGGAATTTAGGAAATTGTTTAAAGATGGGATTTTAAAAATAAATAAATAAATAGAATAATAATAATAACAAAAATAAATAAATAATTAAAGAAATGAATGTGAATATTAGAATTTTTGAAACGGGGAAATTAAATTCGAAAGTCGGGATTTTGAAAATTGTTTAAAGTTGGAATTTTAAAATAAATAAATGAATAGATAAATGGAATAATAATAACGGAAATGAATAATTAAATAAAAGAACATGAATATTAGAATTTTGAAACGAGAAATTGAATTCGGAAGTCGGGATTTTGAAAAATTGTTTAAGGATAGAATTTTAAAATAAATAAGTGAATAAATAAATAGAATAATAACAAAGAAAATAAATAATTACAGAGATGAACGTGAATATTAGAATTTTTGAAATGGGAAATTAAATTCGGAAGTTGGGATATTGAAAAATTGTTTAAAGGTGGAATTTTAAAATAAATAAGTGAATAAATAAATAGAATAATAATAACGAAAATAAATAATTAAAGAAAAGAACGTGAATATTATAATTTTTGAAACGGGAAATTAAATTCGAAAGTCGGAAAAAAAGTTTGGAGATGGAATTTTAATAAATAAAGTAATAATAATAACTAATATAATAGTGATTAAATAAATAAATATGAAAATTGGAAATCGAGTTCGGAAATTGGAAAGTTGGGGAATTGAATTTTAATATCGGAATAAGAAGGCACAAATGAGTAAATAAATAAAATGATGAGTGGTGGTGGACTGCATGCCAAGGTGGCCATGCGGAGTGTGGGCCGCGGGTTGATTGTGAAGGCTTCCCGTCACAAATTTTTTTAATGGGCAGACATCTGAAACCAATTGGGCCATACCCAAATATCTTGTAAAAAAAAATATATATGATGATGAAATCCAGACGGAATAAGGACCAACCAAGCGAATCCATGTTCTTGGGATTTAGTGACCCAGCATCAAGTAAATCACACCAATTGTTCTACTGTGCGCGTGTCATCCATTGGTGTAAGTACTTAGCACCAGCAACTTTGGACTGAACTGGAAATGCAAAAACGAACCAACTACAGAAGACTTCTTCTTCCTCTTCCCTTATCTCTGGCAGCTTAAGCCATCCAACTCTCTCATTTTCCGAACTCAGCATGGCTGCATTGACAAGTGCTGATGTAGGTGTGAATTCAGGTGCTGGAGCCGGCGTGGTGGCCGGAGAAGGACCTTGTTTGTGATCTGGAGGTCCGGCCGACGCTGACTTTGTCAACTAAGACGAGATTGCCCCACCAGTTCTTAAACGAAAGTACAGCTGATGATGAAATCCAGATTTTTTTCTTTGGCTTGGATCGTCGTCGCCGTCATGATTTCGTCTTTGTCTCATTGCGTTGATTCAGCTGCAACTCCATTTTTAAACGAATCAAGGTGCTGCACTGATTCTTCGCTTCCTTTCTCCGGTTGTTCATCTGGTTTTTGCATCAGTGTTGGTGGATATGGGTCAATGCAGATGGCCAAAGTTGATGTCACCCACAAATTCTTTTTCCAGCGTGGGAGTAAGCTTTGAGAGATACCGGTAGATGCTTTGTACCTCCAATGGGATCCCAGAAAGCCTTTGATAGATAAATGGAGGTCTTTCGATAAAGCTCAAAAGAACTTCACCCAACCTTTTCACCAAATCTGGGTAGGTCTCTCCTAATGACGAATTTTCTTTTCATTAGTAGTCATTTTTGCCTCTGGATACTCTGTCTGGGCCTATTTCAGCTGGAAGGATAGCAGACTCTTTAACTTGCCCCAATCATGCCAGAATTTTTCGGTGGATGCCATGACTTCCGATATGCCTCTACCTTCTTCTTTAAGGATGTCATGTTCAGATTTCATGCTTCCATGATTTAAGAGAACAAGGACCACACTATCACGGTTTTGATCAGCATCATTGGGAAAAAAAAATGGTTGAATCCTGATACTGAGGCAACTGCAGGTTGCTGCTACCCCGAATGGACAATAAGACAATGTTTCTCGAAAACTCTGATGATGAGCTCTCTCAGAAGTATCCCAACCCAGACAACCATCCCAATCATGGTACCCAACTCCAAAAATACCAGAAACAAAAGGGGAAACGAAAAAGAAAAAGTAAAACAGAGCATGTACAAACGATTGAACTTAGTTTCATTTCGCAAAGATCAATGGGCTGGGTATGGGTGGAAAGAAAAAAAACTCAAGCGAATCTAAAGCAAAAGTGCGAAAAATAATCCTAAACACCTTGTACTGGATATGATGAAGAGAACCTCACCAGTTTTTCAAAAAAATAAATAAAAAAAATATCAAAGAAACAGAGTAAGAGCCAGCAACATGAATGCATGAATGACGTAAAAATCAACAGAGATACCAAGCAAAATAACATCCAGAAATGAAGAAATACATAACTAGCAGAGAACATACCTGGGGTGTCTCATTGATCCGGATTCACTTGTCTTCAACCCTCCTTCCTTACTCTGTTTTTTCTATTTTCTCCCTTTTTGCTCTGTTTTCCTCCAAGATCCCTGTACCTCTCTCAATCTCAGTCTCCTCCTTCTGTAACCTCCATCTCAGAAAAATCGCCCTACCCCAAAATTACCCCCCCCCCTCCGTTTCCCATCTTCCTCGCCAAGCCACTGCCTGCTCCCTGCTCCCTCTGTCCCATCTGGCCGCCCCATGCAGCTTAATTCCCGGGGTGGTCAGAAGAATAAAATAATAATAAAAAAAAATAAAAACCAAAAAACCTTCCACCGTCTGAGGGGTCTACACTAGTCTTATAGAAATGAATTCAGATTTGAAGTTTGTATGATATTCATGGGTTGCTGCTATGGAAACTTCCATTTGGAGGCAATTTTAGGGTAAACATGGTGGTACCCTAGGGTATAAACAAGATAAAGTTGAGTAGATTTTTTTGTCGTGAGAAAGGGATTTCAACAAGTACAAAAGTTGCTAGTCCTTAAGCCATTGGAGCAACGTTTTCTTCAAGCTAGAGAAATTTGTTAATCAATCCGTGAAATTAGGCTTGTCAAAAATAATTTTTTTCATATATTAATAATAAGAATAATAATGATAAATAATAATAATAATACCATCAATATAACAATATATCTTTGTTTCCTAGTTATGAACCATATGACCTCAAAAGTCTATAAATGGTTTGAAAATCTGTTAATATTGACAGAATATTGAATATACACTCTAAATGGCACTAGACACGAATTTTCCTAAAGATGACCTTTTTGTGGATAAGCGGTCCGCTTATTTTGAGCACATACAGAAAAAATCATACAATAGGAAAGATGAAATGACACATGGCAGCAAAACCTAAAGACTACATTTGTAAATGATGATTTTTGGTACAAGAACAAGAAGAAGGTCAGAAAAAAAATGGGGTTGAAGCTGTGGGAAAAGACCATAACCATGACTCATGCAAATCTTCTTATATATGATTGATGTTTGATTATGACTCTGATATATAAGAATATAATTTTCTCCCCATTTTTGTTATGAAAACATTTGTCTTCTATTTACTTTTGATTAATTTTTTTTTTTTTTTAAGAAATTAATAGGTAATCATATATTGTTTTAATTTGAAAATTATCTTTTATTCAATGTTTTTTTATCAATGTTTTTTGTGAATATTTTTTAAAATTTATTATAGTGATAAAAAAAATTATTAATTTTAAACTAATATATTTTATCAAATAATTAGTTATATCATGATATTTATTTATTAATCCAAAAATATTTTTTAAAATTTTATTTAAATCATAAAAAAAAGATTATTTTTAGTTTTTTTTAACAATATATATATATATAGATGTTTATATATTTTGTTGTAATGAAATTTTTTTTTGTTTATCATATTATTTTCCTTTTGTAATTAAAATTATATATTTTTTTGATAATTTATTAATATTAAAAGTGTTTTTATACTTTGAAACATATTATAAAAACACTATTAAAATCATTTTTTGTAATTCTCATGAAAGTGTTTTTAATAAAAACACTGCAGAAATGGGCTCTTAATACCGAAGATGAAAGACAATAGTGAAGGTGTTTTATTGTCCCAACGACTACAATCACCACCATAAACTCTCAAACTTCAATCTCTGAATCTCCATATTCTTAGCCACTGTCCGAACGACTGTAACTTACCTTCCTCCGCTCTTATCAAATGAACCTAGGGAGATTGGATCTTCCCTTAACCGGTTCCTCTTTGGTACGGTAGGGTTTTCCTTTAATTTTTGGTACGGTGTTTACAGTGAGCCAGGTGAAGAAATGAGGATTGTAGGATTGACAGGTGGAATCGCATCAGGGAAGAGTACGGTTTCCAATCTCTTCAAGGTCCATGGCATCCCCGTCGTCGACGCGGATCTCGTTGCTCGCGTGAGTGTAACCTAACGCTAACCCTAAATCCCCTGTTTGGCTTCCGAAAAAGTGGATTATAATTAGAGGGAAATTTAATTTTTCAGCTCTCTTAGTCGAATGCAAAATTGAATTAAGCTAATTAAGTGGGTGATTTTTTGCAGGATGTATTGAAGAAAGGTAGTGGAGGTTGGAGGAAGGTTGTTGCAGCATTTGGAAATGAAATTTTGCTTGATAATGGTGAAGTTGACCGGGCAAAATTGGGTCAGATTGTATTTTCTGATCCGGGCAAACGCCAACTGCTCAACCGGTATATTCATATTCTTAGTTCTTTTGAATTTTATGAAATGATGTTTACTTCTGAATGCTTGGAGATAAAAATGATAAATGTTTACAATTCTATGCAATAGAGATGTGTATCCAATCTTTTCTTAATTGCATGATAGGAAAGTATTAGTCTTATAACCTACTGAAACACTTCAACTCGGATAACCTAGTGGAATTAGTGTATTTTTTCTCTTAGAGTTTAGAATTTTCATAGATCAATTTGCAGGACTGTAAATCTTTTTTGAGTGTCAGTTGATTATAATTCATTGCCTTAACTTGTAATGAAGATGCAATTATATGAGTTTTTACTCTTGTTTTTATATACATTTTTAGGCTACTGGCCCCTTTTATATCATCTGGTATTTTTTGGGAAGTTTTCAAGCTATGGATGAAGGGGTTCAAGGTTATTGTTCTTGATGTCCCTTTGTTGTTTGAGGCCAAGATGGACGGCTGGACAAAACCCATTATTGTTGTATGGGTTGATCCTGAAACACAACTTCAGCGACTGTTGGCAAGGGATAGAACATCCGAGGAGGATGCCAGAAACAGGATAAATGCCCAGATGTCACTGGATTTGAAGAGGAGCAAGGCAGACATAGTAATTGATAACACTGGGTCACTGGAGGATCTGAATGAACAGTTCCAGAATGTATTATTTCAGGTCAAAAGGCCCTTGACATGGACTGAATTTGGGCTTTCAAGGCAGGGAGCTTTTTCAGTTCTTCTTTCTGTTACTATAGGTGTTCTCATATGCAGAAAATTTTATAATAATGGTTTATAGCTGTTATATGTACCTGAGACTTTTAATATCTGAGATTGCCGGTGTATTTCATGTAACTCTATTTGTGTTTCATTTCAAAGGGCTGTATCTTTGATCTTTCTTGGAAATGAAAGTTCTTGATTGAGAGGTTGGCAATTTGATTGAAATGTGTGGATTTTTTACTACACACTTTTTAACAAATTCATTAAAGACCAACTTCTATTTGAACTTACAGATTAGAGTTCTGTAATACACTTCCTGTGCAAGTCTCTAAATCGTGTTTCCGGTTTAGTAAATTGACACCTAGGTAATTGATAGGAACTCCACTTTCACTCTAAACAAGCTATTTGATGCTTCCTTCATGTTGTGAGTGGGAAGGTATATGCTAGACACCTTGGTGGAGCACATCATCAGAAATTGAAGGACAAGATGACTGTTTCATTTTAATGCTCTTTATTAATTTATTTATTTTTTAAACATATTAAATGCTCTTGAATTTTTGATTGGGACAATGGCTTCCGCCAACAGTGAACTATTAAGGATCGCATCCCACGGATGCTATTTCATGTTTCTTCCATGTTGTAAGTGAGAAGGGTATATGCTAGACACCTTGATGGAGCACATCATCAGAAATTGAAGGATAAGATGACTGTTTCATTTTAATGCTCTTTATTCATTTATTTATTTTTTAAACATATTAAATGCTCTTGAATTTTTGATTGGGACATTGGCTTCCGCCAACAGTGAATATTAAGGATCGCATCCCACGGATGCTATTTGATGTTTCCTCCATGTTGTGAGTGAGAAGGGTATATGCTAGACACCTCGGTGGAGCACATCATCAGAAATTGAAGGATAAGATGTCTGTTTCATTTTAATGCCCTTTATTCATTTATTTATTTTTTAAACATGTTAAATGCTCTTGAATTTTTTATTGATCTGTTGAAATGTTTGTTTTAGGAGTTTTGAGTTAAGCACCATTCAACCTGTTGCTAAAGTTGAAGGTTTATTTAGAATGAGCTTATTTTTTTTAATTGGAGCTTCTTTTTTGTTATTTCCTTTATGTTCAAGATAACTACTAGTAATTATTGCTTCCCGTTCCTTGTTCTACGTAAGGCTGAATAATTAATTAGTTAATTAACTTTTTATCATGAATTTGCAATCTTGTTACTGTTTCTAGTAACCACTTATCCATTTAATTGTGGCATGGTGCATGTAGGATAGAGCTCATCTTTAACCATTGTTGTGAAAATGTATATGGTTTCTCACTTGTTGACATCATTCAGCCCCTGCAATTGAGTTTACTTGCTATTAAGTCATGAACAAAGCTGTCCATGTCAATTTCAAATCATCATATTGTTGAAACTTTTGCGGCCTCATCTCCAACCAAGGTCACACTCAAATGATAAAGAGTGTGTTTGATAGTGATTACAGGAAACGTTTTAAACTTTTATAACACTTAAATGACAAAAAAATTGAAGTGTTAGATATGTTAGAAACGCTTTATAGAATCACTACCAAACAGGCTCAAAATCTGCTTCAAACCGTTTGATATGAATTTCAACTGACCTTGATCCTTCTAGTCTCCATATGCTTGGAGATTTTGTTTTGTCTGTTATAAATGATTGCTGCTATAGTTGGTTGAACCTAATAAGGATGAAACTTGCTTCAAATTGTCTAATGTAAACCTTTATCCTTGACCACTGAAAATCTATTAGCGTTTTAGTCCCAAAATGAGTCGTGTCCATTTCAATAAGGTTATGCTCCCCATTAAATTCAGTGTAGGCATCAAGTTCTATTATTTTGTATTTTTAGGTTCAGTGTTTGTCTGGTAACTAAGAATGATCATCTTCTTTTATTGGCTGTTTGATAAAGAACATAAAGCAAGAACTATTGAGTGCTAAGTGCAATCATTAGTCATCGTGGACCTAACAGTTCAGCAAAATAATTGGCTTTTTTAAAGGGGAGAGATACGTGAGACAACATCCATTAAAGACTGCATTATGTTTTAAAATTCTAAGTAGTTTATCCTGTTTCACAACTTTGATCTCCAATATTAAAATAATGGCATAAGTAATAAGTGGTAAAATTTCGATTGAGTGATAATCCTATATTAGCCTTTTGCTTCAAAATGTTAATTATTATCTTTTGTATATTATGTTTTTGCCTATTATCTAGCATTAGGCTTTAGATGGGAATTGATATCTGACTGTTAAATTTTTTAATTGTAGAAATATGTTCTGAATATCTTTGTTCCTTCTTCTTCTTCTTCCTCTTCTTCCTTCTTTTTTTTTTTTTTTGTGATTTTATTTTATTTTTTGGGTGTTGAACAAGGTGCAAGAGTACAGATTGCAGCACCCCTTTTTATTTTTTAGGTCCCTTATATTTTTAGACTTGTTTATGGCCATGCATAGCATCAAATGCCATGATGCAGAAGCAGCTTGCAATATGTTTACTTGACACTTGATCCTCTACTAGTGGTTCCCTAACAAGACTAACCTATTGGATAGAAATACAGTCATGAACCAATGTTTACCAAAAATCTGGCTTTTCCTTCTAAATTGATCATTTGATCTTATAAGCTTCTGTATGATACTATATGCTGAGCATGCCCAACATTCAGGGAATTGGCTTGCACAGCAGATGCTTCCACCTTGTGAGATGTTACCTTTCACACAATTTTGAACTACAAGTTGTGGTTATGTAATAGCAAAGTTGTGAAACTAATGAGTTGCTTTCCAAAAATATTACTGAATTTGTTGCCCAGTTGCTCCGAATTTTATTTGAGGCCTTAAATTAAATTTTGACTAAGTGGCTTAATGGTCCTTAGATTTTCATTTCTTCTTGTTATGTGTAGTTGGAGAGCTCTAAATGTATACTACTTAATTTAAAATTTCTTCCTTTATTCTACTGGCTTTGCATTAATCCAAGGCTATAAGTGGAAATGCGCCTGGTTTTAGATAGAGCTGCCAAGATATAGCATCACCTGCCTACCAACTTAAAATCTATTTAATTTTTCTATGCTTGTGCTTGTTCTTTTCATTTATTGGTTACATGGAGATTGGGATGTCTCAACTTGATTATAAATAATTGGATGAGGCTTTTTGTTAACCTTTAGGATTAGATGAAGTATAATAATACTCAATTTCCATGCAGAGAAAATGATGCCACAAGGGAAAAGGGTCCAGTAGCATGGATAACATAAAATATGGTTCATATCATCATTATACAACTGGAGATTTAGGCATTGGTATACAGCTTCAAAGAGATGACATGATTCTTGATTTTCATCTTTAGTGCTTAAATGAATTGAAATACAAATTTACTGTATTCAAGATTAATTTTTCTTATATCAGTAAAGCAGCTTGGGATTGAGTTGATGTCAATTGACAGCTGGATCCATGTTTAGGTTTGTTTTGAATATGATGTTCTTGCGCATGTACATGGTTTGTGAGGATGAAAGTAGCATCTTCCCATGTAATACCACTTTTATTGCCCATTGTCCACTTCCTTCAGAGATTGGTACAGGTTGAGTCATAGCTGATCAAAGTTCAAACCAAGCTCTTGACAGAATATGAAAGAGGTTTTTATTCAACTGGCCTGATTCAGGTTGGTCACTCACCTTTTACCATTATGTCTCAATCAATTTACTGGAGCTTGCAGGGCCTACAATGGATATAAGATGTTACCATAAATATTGGTTGTTTTCCCTTGTTGTCTACTATGCTTTTAGACTATCAAGAAACTTTTGCAGGAATATTAGATAAATACTGCAACAAAGTGCCAGGAAACTGCTAATACCACAGTTTGTGTGGCTACCAATCATGGGGTGTATAGGTTTAGGTGGGAAATGTAGCACCACCCTTTATTATAATATTTATACAAGGAGGGCAGATTTTTCGTCTCTCTCAACAAAAGCTAGTTATGGTGTTTCATTAGAAAAGAGAGCTTTGCTTTGTAGAGGAAATGAAATTGGTGTTAGGGTCTTGTCTTTTCTTGTCAAAAGCTGTTGGTTCTTTTTAACTTTCTTGGTCTCTGTTACAAATTCCTTGTAATTATGCTTTCCTGGTAACATTACCAAAAATAATTCCAAAGCCAAGAAAAAAGTTGTTAGAAATTTACCTTTTCTTACCCAGTTATACTTCTGTACTGACCTAACCCCTCCAATTTTTTCCTGACTTCTTTATTTTGCTTTAAGGAGTATATCAGTGTGTGGCAAGGGTCCATCATTCAATACAGTCTTTCCCAAATCAGTCCTTTAAGATTCTTAAACAGTCTGATAGTGGGTCACTGATCACTTGGATCAAAGGGCCTGGGGAAAATGGATGAACATGAAGAGGGTCCTACATAATACCTAATTTTGAGTTACCAATAAGAGCTTGCCATGAAGAAAAATCACCTGCATTGCACATGCGATACTTCTGTTTGAGGTCAGACGTGTCATCCACACACTGGCTCTCTCAGTGTTTAGCTGAAGTGGTTTCCACAGAGTGTTGGCTCTATCTATCTCATGCCTTTTCTTCAACTTTTTTAACTCCATTTCTTCAGCTTAAACCACTGCACTCACTTTCAGAGTTCTCCTTCCCTCTCCTTTTTTCTGCATACCACTCTAAAGACTCTGCTTCTCTGTTTCAGTGTCATTTTGGCTAAGATGGCAACATCACCAGCTCAAGATCCTCCACAACCACTCAAATACCAGGTAAATCCAACCTTTCTATTGCCACCCATCCCTTCTTTTCTTCATTCCAAGTGTGGCTTCAATTTCTGCATCCTTCTCCTTTGTTTCACAGACATGGGTCTTGAAGGTTTCCATCCACTGTGAAGGTTGCAAGAAGAAAGTGAAGAAAGTTCTCCATAGCATCGATGGTATCACCAAATTCCAACCATCTTGCATGTGTTTTCTTCTTCTCTCAATTTCCTTATTTGTTCTATTATGTGTAGTTGTTGCATTTCTTTTTTATCAATTCACTTGTATTTTTCTTCATTTTTTTCTCTTTTTTTGAGGGGGCGATTTTACCATGTTCTTTCATGTTCAGGTGTTTATACAACAGTGATTGATTCTCAGCAACATAAAGTTACAGTCACTGGAAATGTGGACGCAGAGACCCTAATCAAGAAGCTGGTGAAAACTGGAAAACACGCTGACCTTTGGCCAGAGAAGCCTGACAATAAGGAGAACAGCCCTGGAAAATCAAAGAATAAGAAGAAACAAAATGATGCCAAAGACAGCAATAAAGGTAACGGTGAGGGTGATCAGAAGAATTCAGCAGATAAGCCTGAAAACTCTGCAAAAGATGCCAAGAAAGATGATGATGGTGCTGGAGCTAAAACTGCTCCCTCTCCTGATGAGCTGCAGGGTGATGAAGGTGGTGAAAGTGAGGAGGTCGATGATAAAACCAGTAGCAGCACAGGTGGCAAAAAGAAGAAAAAGAAGAAGGGGCAAAACAATAATCCCACCAACCCCAACCCAAACTCTGGCACTCCGCCAGCTGACACTGAATACCCTGTTTCCAGTCCAAGCCCAGCACCACCTCCGAACCCTCCACTTCCTACCGTATACCCTTACCCAGCTCTGTATTACCCTCCTCCAGTATATGGACTTAACTACAATACGGCATCATTTCCGAGCACAAGCTCTTACTACTATCGCCCTGCAACACCGATTGATCCGATTGAAGAGTTGAATGATGAAGACAACAAAGGGTGCTCAATCATGTGAGCATGGCGGGCTACTAGGTATATGTAGCCTACGCTAGTATAATTAGTGTATTTTGTACGTAAGATTTGCATGCATGCATAGAGAAACTGAAGATTGGAGGAAAATTAGGTGAAATAAAAGGGTTTGTTTCTGGGGTTTGGAGGGTGGTTATTGTATTTTGTCTCTTCATGTAACTTTGCTTACAACTTTGGTTTTGCTTAAGCAGGTCACTTGCTTTGTAATGTTTAGTTGTTTGTAGGGCCTGAAAATCTCTTTTTTCTTGGCACCATGATGTGTAAAGCAGATTTTTGTTTATGAAAATTTCTCACTCTTATATATATATATATATGATAAATTAAATGACCATAGGAGGTACGGGTTTTGGGAATTGGTTAAAGTTTTCTTTTAGGAAAAGCAGAATTTGTTTCTTTGGTTAAAAGATTTTCCTTTGGACTCCCACCTTCGAACATTGAATGCATGCTTGTGTGGTTTTTTTGTAGCTTTTCCTTCTTTTGGGTGTAGCCCGTGAACTGAATTGGGGACCCAGTTGTAAGAAATCCTTTATAATAATAGGACTTTTTTTTAGTAATTTAGTTCCCAGCCATGGTGGTGGTGGTGGTTGTTGTAAAATGGTTTAGATTTTTCAAAAGAGAATTGAATATGCACATCGAAAAGAAAAACCATTTTTTTGCCTCTTCTCTTGACCATGCCTTTTATCTAGAGAAGCATATTCAGAGTGGATTATTCCTCCTTTTCTTTTTTCCAGACACTTCCTTGTTTCCAAAGTCTAGAAAGCTCTGTTCCTCTTGTGGGCTGTGATTCCCTCAAGTTGACCACATCTGGGTCCAAAAAGAGAAGACTATGGTAAATGATTAAATTTATTATCAATATCCAATGATGTAAACAGTGTGTTTTCAACCATAATCTAATTGTGATGAATTAATTACAATCATTGACAAAAGTTTTAGGGGGTTCAACTTAGTGGAGGATATTTTATAAATGCCACCGAATGTCCCTTCAAAATCTAACCCTCTAGATGGAGG